>JAHPZR010024856.1:0-7500 GCA_019787425.1 Platygyra sinensis | reverse complement strand
TCAATTTGAAATTAATTTGCACTTGTTAGTTTTTCAAAAAGCTCACTCGTGCAAATTAATTCCAAATTGAACTCGAAACCGTATGATTACCTATACAAATATCGTCCATTTGATGCCCTCGTTTGATATGTATGCTGTGCATTAAAAATGCCTACCAGTAGTTTACATGAAAATGAAGTACCGATGTATCATTGTCCTTTTTAGGGAAAGAGCCTTGTTGCTCACGAGGGTGAAGTTGCATTTCGTTCCGGTGCTACGCACTTCTCAAGTTAAGGTTAGAATAACAAGTTTACTGATGCATTGCTTTGTGCCCATAAATATTAAGTTTAAACACTGAAAGCATGAAGGAATAATTTTTATTTTCCTCTATACAAAAATCATGCTTTAGAAAGCAATCCTCGGTGAATTTCAGTTTCATGTGCACTGATCTTCGTCCGTGGTTTTTCTTTCTTTTGTTCATTTTGTCTGTGACCGTCAGTTCTACACGAATGTCTTGGCTTCTGACTGTCATATCCTGTGTTTCTTACACGAATATGTTACCACTGTACATCTTGTTTTTCATACATGACGTTGTTTGCCACCCGATAAATACGGGAACTTTGCACATGTGTAACTGTCAGTATATTCTCAGAATGCATTAAACAACTTGTGGTCGTGAGGTGTTCTGTTGTAAGCTCATATATTGACGGTCTAAACACTGATTGGCAGCTGCATGTGTTCAGCTTTGTTTGTTGCCTACAGTTTTAGGCGTTTTTATCTGTGATCTTCAGATTTCCTTGTTTATTTTTGTCTGCGCAGTGACAGTTGTACACGGTCTGTGATCAACGCTTTCAGTTTTTCGTGTTCCTGTGTTCATGTAACTTTCCATTTTGCGAGCTTACATTTCAGGTTTCAGTGAATTGTAAGGCATGTTTGCCTAACTTGGTCTGTGGCTTTCACTTTCTAAGGGACTTACCTTTGTCTCCATATTTTAATTTTGCACCACTGTCGTTTCCTTATGATTAATAAATTTTGGCACTACGTTTCTATATATGCATGGAGTTAGAGGCAAAACCAGAATTATTAAAGCATATGGAGGTGATGGTTTTTCTGTTATCCAATAGGCAAGCAAAGTCCATTGTAAACAGACAGTCGCTTCTTTTGTATTCTTGAAACGGAGAGAAAAAGAAGTGGTGAGTGGTTACCGTGTTACTAGTTGTTATTTATTGCTTTGTTTGTTGCTTACAGTTTTCAACGTTTTTATCTGTGATTTTCAGGCCCCATGTTTATTTTTGTTTGCGAAGTGAAAGTTGTACATCTATTTTTGTCTGTGATCAAGACTTTCAGTTTTTCGTGTTCCTGAGTTCATCTAACTTTCCGTTTCACGAGCTGAGTTTCTGTGAACTTTGAGGCATGTTTGTCTAGTTTGGTCTGTGGCTGTCCATTTCTAAGGGATTTACTTTTGTCTCCATGTTTCAATTTTTCACCACTGTCGTTTCTTTATGGGCATTGCGTTTCTATATCTACATTGTGGGGGGGACAGGGGGGCGGGAGCCCGGGAGATTAGGGGGCGGGAGGCGGGAGAGGAAAGGGCGGGAAGCGGGAGTTCAAAGAGGGTGTGAGGCGGGAGAGAAATACGAAATGCTAGTTATTTTAATTTAACAATGCGTTAGACTACTTTTAAAAACATCAACCTAAATTATATTTGACTTGCATTTAACGTCTTCTCAGTCACTATTGAGACTTCCGAGCAAACGAAAATTTGCGCTTGGACTGAAAAACAGGCTTACTTCCGGTGAAATAGTAAACCCGTTTACAGTGGTTAGGCCTTCCCCTTTTTTGTCTGCTTACCGTCGTCCGACCGACCCAGATTTTCGCGTTTTCAAAAAAAAAAATTGTGAAGAAGGCAATGACATATTTGACTGGTTTATCAGCTTAGCTTAGTTTGCCATCGATTGTAAAGCCACACATATGTTGTGACTGATTTCTCAATGAAGACGTCTACAATTACATAATTTCAAGAAATCGTCCCTTTAATCGGAAATGCTGACAATGTTTTGTGCTGGCAGTGCTGTCGATAATTTCAGGCGAGATCAGCAGTAAAAAAATGGTGGCCTTTTGTTTACGGTTGGACCTCGCCATAGAGGGAAATCGTCATTTTCTCGAAGACGAGTACAGTGACCTATCATTTTTTTTCTTTTGTTTTGAATTGAGTAATAAATTTCTCTACTGATTTAAAATAAATTTGGACTAATTCTCAGTGTAGAAAAAAGGCAGGTCTAAAACACAGGTCACAAAACACGGGTCATCGTTTCACCAATACTGGAACAACCTTAAACCTTTACTAAACATTGCCTTAGTGTAGTTTTTAGGCCTAAAAAGTTGTCTTAGTGTAGTACTTAGGCCTAAGTTTAGCATTAGGAAGGGGTTAGGGTTGTTCCAGTATTGGTGAAACAATGACCCGTGACCTGTGTTTTAGACCCGCCGATAGAAAAAGAAACAATCGTCAGAAACCTGAATTTAGCAAGCAATCGCGACTATAATCATGGTGCTATTATAGGAATTTATGGCAGGGTTCGTACTGTTTTGAGCTCTTCAAATTCTCTGACTTCCCATGACTTCTTCCATGACCTTTTCAAGTTTTACATTGTCCTTGCCTTGTAATCCGCAGTAAATAACCTATCAAACAGAACTTTAATTTTCCATGACTTTCAAGGACCAACAATTAAATTCCATGACATTCCAGGTCTGGAAAAAAATTCTTAAATTCCATGACTTTCCAGGTTTTCCATGACCTGTACGAACCCTGTATGGGGTATAAACGAGGTGCTGTTGCTCCTAAACGAACATGCATGGGCATGGGATGGGAACCCCTCCTTTTTATTTAAAAATTTAAGTTTCTATAATATAAACAATCAACAGGCAAAGTTTGACAAAAATCTCAGTGCAGGCTCTAGTTCAGTGGAATGACCTTAATTAGGACGTCGGTCTTTTCTTCCTCCATTGTCCTAATGTCAACTTTGCAACCTTGTCTTGTCATCTCCAGGCTCCGCAGTTATTATGCTAAAGTCTGGTCTCCTAGTTCCAGACTTCTCCTTTTTTTTTCGGCCTATTTTTTTCTCTTTTCCGACCGACCGACCCAAAATCAGAAAACGTATTCGACAGTAAACGAAGAAAAAAAGGATGGCCTTACGTCATATAGGTCATAAAATGTCAAGCGGCATGAGTGCACGTGTCGCGTAAGCTGTCAAATTGCAAAAAAGTGAGACGAGCAGGCGATTTCAAATCACGGGACGGGAGCAGCACGGAAAAGGGCGGGAGGCGGGAGATAAAGGTACGGGAAGCGGGAGAACAGGGTACGGGAGGCGGGAGGTTCTGACCCCCCTGTCCCCCCCCCCCCCACTACATTGAGTTACAGGCAAAACCAGAATTATTAAAGCATATGCAGGTCCTAAACGAACTTGTGATGGTTTTTCTGTTATCCAATAGGCTGTTAAACTCTAGTGTAAACAGACTAGACACTCGCTGGTTTTGAATTCTTGAAACGGAGAGAAAAGGAAGTGGTGAGTGTTTACTGTGTTAATAGTTGTTATTCGAACAAAAATGACCTTAATAACAGCTAGTTGAGGACGAATGTGATACCATAATACAGGAAATCTTGGCGACACTTTAATTAATCGAATTTAGCGACTTTTCAAAGAATTGCTAAATTGAAATGCATCAAAAGCAAGTGTCCCTAAATTTAAATCGTCGTTAAATTAAAGTGGGCACAATATTAAATTCTACCGTACGGTCAGCTTCACACAATCAACTTTTTGACTTAACAGTTTAATGGTGAGGCTAAGAAATTCTTCAAAGAGAAATTTACCACCACCTGGTACTCGAGAGAAGTTCCAAAGGCAGCTGGACAAAGGGACGAGATTTTCAGTAAACTATGTTAGTAACGACGCAATTTCAAGCAGGCTGGCTTGTCGCAAGTTTATACGACTCGTTGACGGGCGCTGAAAGAAAGAAAGGCATCCTTAAGGGTATGAGTCAAGGAAATTGCCAACAGAGACAAACCACTGTCACCTTTTGATCCATTTGAATTAATCCATCGAGCTTGATCAGTGTCGTTAGAATGTTAAAGGTTCGGAGCATTGAATTTGTGTGACGATGTAAATATGGGTGAGGACAGCATTAAGATATGACATTACAGTTGCAGTTTTGTTTGTTTCGTTCAAAATTAAGTTTCAAAACGTTGTATGATTGTGAATTAAATGAAGCTGTTGACGTTTATGATTTTATAACATAAATTATCGTGACGGTTGTGGTAAAGGCAAAGTTTCAGCTCGTGAAAACGCAAAAATTAAGTAGCTTATGTTACAAAAATTTAAGAAAAGTCGCTAAATTAAAATGCCACTAAATAAGGATTTTTCAAAATCACTAGATTAACGTGTCACCACAATTTCATGCAACAAGTTAAATTATTCAGTACTGGCTTAATTATGCGCATGTCTGGATAGTCATAAGAGATAGTTAACTGAAGAAACGACGACTCCGACACCGAGGTCGACGCGTACACAAAAGTGAATTTTTATCTTTAATAATACTGCTACCGTAAATACTCGCTTCTGATTGGTTGGAAGCTGATCAATTTATCCCAAATTGTATCGATAGCTGAACAATTAAATTTTAATTGTATCGGTTGCATTTGATCGGATAAATTCAAGTTTGCTGTTGACGACAAACAAGAAATGCTTTGTATGAAGAAGCAGTAGTAAATAAAAACAAAAACAAAATCGACCAAAACTTGGCTACGCAGATATTTGGAGTGAGCTACCGAGAGGAAAAATCCGAAAGGCTGCATTGAAAATCTCTCGCTCGAGCATCTTGAAGAGGTTCTCGGAGATTTCTAGGAGGCTTGAAAGGGTTTTTCGTTGCTATATTGCTTGTGAAACGATGGAAAATTACAAAGAAGGATGTTTAATGGTGTGGGCAAACTATATGTCTCCTTGCAACTCTATTGTTGGGCTATACTTTAAGGGTACTTGTGACGTCATATCAGTTACCATGGCAACGCACGAGGTCCACAAAAGCGTCCTCTAAATTTCAGTTTTTGTAAATTATCTGAGAAACTAATTCGGTGACCTACCATTTTTATCTCTTTGTTGGAAAGTTCCCTAAATTCTTTAACTTTTCAGACAGTATCGAAAAATTTTATCTAGTAGAATTAAATATATTTAAAGAAAACGCGTTTTATGGCTTACAGAAAATTCCACTAGATAATTTTCCCCGAAACTTTTATATCTGAAGTGCCATCGCGAATGGTGCGTGTATGCAAAAAATCAAGATAGGTCACCGAGCGAACTTTCGAGCTAAAAACAAATGTTTTCCGCAGATTTTATTTCCGGTTCGCGCGATTTTACGCAGCATTAACTTCCGGTGTGCTGATTTTAATACTGATTCAGCTGACGTGTGCATCTTAGTTATGGCGTGTGTAGATTGCGCGCGCGCGTGCACCTAAAAACCCTTTCGAGCCTCCTTAAAGTAGTCAAAGAAGAAAGACGGCAGCTGCGAGCTAGAGTCGGGATCGGCTTGTCGACTAAACACAACTTGGTACTTAGTGACTCAACATTTTGGTTTAAGAGGAAGGCAAGAAGACTACAACTCGCGCAATGAACGCTTCAAGTCTGCAAAGAATGAAAATGGCCGCGACTATATGTCATGTTTGCCGAGTCAAGCCCTACGAAGATGAGAATATCTAATTCAAGGAAGGATGGTCGTTCCAAGAATGGAGGCGACTAGTAACAAAAATGTCCAGCTGGCGTTTCTGAAGAATTCATGAGCCGCGGACCAAGCAAAGCAATTTAAGTCCATGGTTTGAAAATCTTACAAACTTACAAACTTCGTTGACGAACACACCGGTCACTTTGAACTAGTCTTCCCATTTCAACTTCACTTGTCTTTGCACAGTTATCCTCAGTTTTCCCAAATGAACTCGTCCTTGTATCTTTAGCTCCATGTCATAGTTTAAATTAAGGCTGTAAACTTTTCTTAAAACGATTTCACGCAAGTTTTGTCAATAAATAAAACGCTTTTGATACCGTCTCGACTGGTTTCGACGTGCATTTTCTTTCCTGTACATGTTGATTATTCATTAAAAAGTCGCTCATGCGTTCAGAGTTTTGACAGCCTCAAAGCCAATAAAATTGAACTTAATGTTACAAACTTGGAACTTGCTCGTCTATGTGGCTCGTTTTCGAAAGAAAAATAATATCGTATGGAGAACTTTGGCGCAAATTGTTGAGAAACTTAAAGACTAAACTAACATATTTTATCACAACGTTGCTTCATTCTAGCATCCCTCAATAGCAAAAAGACGTCAGCCAGAAGCTTGTATTCACGGTTGCCGTATTATTAAAAGGAAATCGGTCTTCTTTCTCGAAACAATTAGGAATTAATTGTACTTGTGAACAGATCGGACTTTTTCTAATTTCCACTCGTGGCTGCGGCAGCCACTCGTGGAAATTACTAAAAAGTCCGATCTGTTCACGCGTACAATTAATCCCTAATTGTTTCTCGAATAGACCGATTTCCTATACTAATACCAGCGAAATGCGCAACTGTCTACAACTGTTCAGTTCCCAATGGTTCGGTCAATGCAATGACAGCCTTCAATAGCAAACGAAAATACGAAATATTGGCCGTCGTTCGTCGCGCTGAGACAATGAAAAACTTGGTCATTTCACGTTCTTGTTTCACAGAGGACGACAAAGAAATGTACAAAAATTTATATAACGCACGTGCACAGCTTTTGTTTTTCTCGTTAATTTTTTCGTTTGTTTGGTGAGGTTCTCGTAGCCTTCATTGTCGTGACTTTATTGTTGAAAACAGCTTTCGATTTTTGATCATGGTTTCCCTACCTGATTCAATTTTATGATTAAATTAATTATAGTGTATTGAAAAAAACACTCCATCCCAACAAACTGGGCAAATGGTTGAAATTTTAAGATGATCCATAGGCCGACATATCACGACGTTCAGGAAAATACAATTTCTTAAAAAATATATATCATATTCAAAAAAAAGCGTTTTGAAACGATCTTGCTGAATTTGCCTCTATATGACAGTAAATTTCAAGGAAAGTACACATTGGTATAATTTTTTTATGTAGCAACGGCCATAGCGACGGTTGTTTACACTTAGGAAGGGGCCACAAACATAGATCAGTTTCAACGGACAATACTTCGAAGGAAAGCTGTTAAGAAATATACAACTCAATAATTACGTAATTACGTCTGAAAATTTATGCTTGACTCACCATCACTGGGTCATTCATTTCCCTCATAAAAAGTAATATCTCGTACAACTGCGATGACCTTTTGAAAACAAAACCATTAATTACATTCCGCCAATATGCAACCTGCAAATGCCCCTTCTTCCCCACCACCCAGCTTCTTGGCTTGTTAAATGTTTAAAGGTCAAATGCCACGAAATTGGACCCAGCTTGATTTAATGACCCAAGAGGCGTTAATATCA
>JAHPZR010024855.1:40000-47533 GCA_019787425.1 Platygyra sinensis | reverse complement strand
AATTCGGAAGTTTTTTTAGCGGAGCTCCGGCGGCCCGAACGCCAAGCGGAGCCCCATACCCATATAGGGAAATAAAGGAAACCCATGAATTGATTTTCTCATATTATTTCTCATATATTTCTCATATATTTCTCATATATTTCTCATATATAATTTCTCATATTACAAAAAGGCACTTAAAAACTGAGCCATGATTGGTTACCTTTGTGGCGGTGTGATTTCCAGTCAAAAAAAATCCCGCGTGCTGATGAATGCCATCATGACGTCTGACCGTCGTTTGCATCTAAGCGTAGACACGTGACGGAAAAACATGTTGTTCTCTAATCACTCTGCAGTGAAACGAGAACAAATCATTATCATACTAAATATCATAAGACGCAGACAAGGATCAGGAAAAAGGCATCTCGTTAACCACGGTTAGCTAGACTATCGCCTCAATTGTCGAAATAAAGAAAGAGAAATAAAGGAACCAAAAAGCTAAAGCTCTAAGCTTTTAGAAACTGACAGCAATACGTCTAAATTGTCCTTAACATAACCGTCCTTAGCTTTGTCCGATTGCCATCGACCAGGCGCTTAAACAGTCTAACATTAACGCCTGCATTGGTAGCAGCGGTAGCACCATCTGGAGGGTGTCAATGGGGTTAACTGTCTAGCGTATAATGGTGGTTTTTGCTATCGTAACCGTATAAACCACAAAATATGAATGAATACCGTATAAAACATGTCCGACTTTAGCGTTTACGGTACTTAACGGCCAAAGGTTGCTGACTTTCCACAACAAAAAGACAATTTTTAGGATACAAATGCAAATTTTAGTTTACTTTGAGCTCGTCTAACACTTCTGGAAACTATTTATAGTCTTTATACCGTCATATTTCGCCTGTCAGATGTCCTGTTGGAGTTTGACCTGGTTCGCTCCTATTTTGTAACATGCTCCGGGCCTCTGTCTGCGGTTCCAGGTTTCTCTCTTCACTTCCTTGCAAACCTGGGAGCCATTAGCGTTGCACAGCGGAATTCCTTCTTACGGTTATTACGGCGACTTTTTTTGACCTTTTTCCGTTAATGCAGTCACCCTGTTAATCCAGCCAACTGTCACATTCTGTAATCAGTTGCTTAGAAGTGCAATTGCGATATATCAGTAAAGACGTCGTTCAATTTAGACCTACCCCGTTTAGTAGGCTGCCACCCAGTTAATAGATACAGCCCAATTTTCATGCGCCGTTGGCGGGCCGTATTAATGGACTTCAGCTATCTGTAATTAATTTTTACCGAGGTTCTGCAACGCCGTTCTCGAACGATTTCGCTCAAGACTTTCAGTTCCGGGGTGACGGGAGTACTCCCAGAACAACTGACTTGGGGTGTGCGACCAGGGTCGCAAAACCCTTACCCTATTTATGTACAAGCTACTTTCCCCACCCTATCTATAATCTCAGCAAAAAAACTCGATACTGTCTGTATTTATCACCTGACATTTAAATACCCTGTTTCAGACCTGCCTTGCAGTTAGTTACCTAGCTTAGACCTATGTTAAAGGCATTGTGAAGGGCATTTTTTGAGGGTCTTATCAATAACTGAATGATGAAAAAGTAGCTTCTTCTATTTATGACCAAAACGGCCGAAGAACCTTACCCTTCGGGGCCGCACATACCCACATAGCCCATATTACGTGAAAATTGCTGGCGAGGTCGACTACAGGAACAAATTATCACAGAAACTTAGCTTACTTTTAGTATTCAGTGTACCGTTTTGCCTGAAACATTAATGATATTCAGTAACGGCCTTGAGAAAAGGGCATAGCGGTCCATAGCGTAATACTAATGGTGCAATAGGCAGGTAGGTAAGGCTGCCTACGAGCCAAGTGAACCTCTCAGGAGCTTATCCCGGTTTTCGTAGCATGAGGGGACTAGGAGAATTTGCAATCCCTATGAATGGGATATTAGTCCATCGCAAGGCTACCGAGCATTAAATTCGCCGGTATCGATTCGCTATTTGTACTCATTTGGCACTGTAAGGGTAAAGAGTCATGCCTAAGCTGGACCCGGACTCGAGCGCACCATGAGGCCGGGACTTTGCCCCTCCAAATTACGTCATTTTTAATAACTCTAAAACTGACTTTGTCTCAATCATGACTTATTTTGCAAACGGAGGTCATCCAAACCTCACAAAAATCATAAATTCATATAAATTAGCTGCCAGACTTATCTCCCTTTTTACTGTTTACTGACTAACATTATTTCGAACAGTTTACTGACTAAATGGCTTATTTTTAGCTGTTTACAGACCAAGGCTATACCCCATTGACACCCTCCACCTGATATAAGACTATGGAGACCAAATAATCTGGATGGAAAACCTAGTTGAGAAAAAGCATCCAAGATGTACGAAAGAACTTCAAGTTGGAAGATAAATCAATGCTAGCGACCTGCACGTATCTACTTAACAAACTAAATCGGCAAGTAATATGACCAGTCTTTGCTAGCACAACAACATTACCGTTCCTATAAATATCGGTCTTACTCTTAGCAATGAACAGCTGAACATATTTTTCATGACAAAACCTCACATCACAACAACGCAAAAAAGCCAGCTCATTAAATCGTAAAAAACCAGCATACGCTGTAACACAAATAGCGGCAGTACGTAAGTCGGACAAACTAGCATAGACTAATGCGAACTTCTGACATATCTTAAATATCATATCTGGGGTGACAGGCTCTTTTTAACTACTGGTCGAGAGAGACTTCTCTTGGCTGATTCAAGAATGCCTTTAACAAGACATACCATAAAGGGCGGCCTCTAAAGCCCGAGTACGAGGAATTACTTTGAAGCAAAAACTCAAATAGATAGCAAAGGACAAAAAATTAGAGGGAAGAACACTACTTTCCTTATAACTGGCAGCCCAGAGCCTAAACTTATCGAAAGCTCTAGAATACCGCTCAGTAGTAGAGTCCGCTTTTGCTCCTAAACAGCGCGAAGGCAAACAGCTTGCCAAGCTACTAAGCTCAGGATCCGTGAAGTGACCCGTAAGTGCTGAAAAAGCCGCTCCACCTTGTAAAAAACAAAAAAAGGAAACAAGCAAGCAAACAAGTAAACAATCTGCATTAACTATAAGTCTTACACCTTTACCATGGTCTGACTGCTTCACTTGTTTTGAAGTTTCACTAACCAAGAGAGGTCTCAAGCGTGTTTTGGGTACCGCCACTCGACCAAAGCACCCGATTACGCCCAAGATTTTGATCGCCATACACCATTCTCTTGACATGAACTCTCCGTCTCAAGCCATGACGTGGGCCTTGTTCACTGTCGCTTTCTTCTCATTTCTGCGCAAGTCAAACTTGGTTTCGCTAACCACAGCTCACGGCCGACAGCATCGCAGCTAAAATGTGTCTCCGACACTATATCAAACTTATTTGAGAATCACCAACCACAGAAGACAAAAATCTCCACAGTCATTTCTGCTCCTTTCATTCAAAATTGGAATCAAATGGCCTCTAGGTTGACCGCAACCACAAGTATTCTGAGGGTATTTTTTCAACTCCTGCAATTTTCAAGGCAACGTCCAAGCTTTTCGGCTCACAACGCTGCTCTGATGACAAAAACTGACTTGATTTTTCCAGCATTTTCTTCAAGATTTTTAAATTTCGCAGTTGAATTCTGCTTTCGCTGTAAGTTTTATTTCACGAGGAGCGACGATTTTCTTCGACCAATCACAATTCTTTGCTACGCACAGTAACCAATGAAATTGCTTCATTTTGTGTAGATAATAGATCACCTCAAATGGTTTTTTTGTGTGGCTTACACGAAGTGTAAAGCCACATTATGGTATCACCTGATTTATTTATATGTTTGTTTGTCTACAGAACGAGAGTTGAGCGCCTGTCACGTGGTCTAGTCTCTGCGGCGAACTAGTAGTCTTGGTTGTAAGCTTGGGTTCGAGTAATTTTTTTCAGGTGATCGTATCACAAGTTAGTTCTCCTGGCACAAGCCAACAGACAGACCTAGCTTGTGTTATAAATGCAGATTGTGCAAGAGCGTTTACGCTCTTACACTGGTTGAATCTTCGGTACGGGTTGTAATGTTTTGGTTTTCACTTTATCCAGTACCGCATAAATTTGCGCTGATTCATAATAAGAACATTAGACTACGAGTAGTCGGTTTTCGTTCCTGAATTGAAATCCTCCGCGTGCGGAACTCAAAATATATTATGCAAACTAGGGAAAGAAACGAGGAGGGAATGGGGATCGATCGCATGTTCCAGTAATTTCTAGCGCGCCAGGAAAAGAACTCAGTAATTTCTAGCGAGCCAGGAAAAGAAAGAGACTGCTCGCAGTCTATAAGAACATATGGTTTGTACATTCAAGTTTAGGTCGATAAGCATGTCCCACACGCGATAAGTCAAGGGTTGTGCAAAACAGGAACTGCTCCAAGGAAATTGATAACAGCTTACTAGCCTTTAATTAAAACAACAATTTATTTCCGGTGAAGTACTTAGCGCTGCGAAACAGTAACAAGGTGTTTATTTCAAGGAGAAACAGTGAGAATACTGTTTGTTGTTTCCGGCTCCTGTTTTGAAGTTTGCGTACGTTGTTGATGTACTTTAATTAGTCATCACGTTTCACTTTATCCGCAATGATGCAAGTTTCCTGGAAGAGTTTACAATTCTGAAATCAAATTATTTCACACTGAGGAAGGAAGAAAGGTTTATTTAAAATATTGAAGGTAAAACATTTATTTTCAGCAATGTAATGCCTTTTAAACGCTGACGTATAGCAGTCTTTTGATAAGTAATATCTCAATTATTTCATGCCGCGCTATGTCGCGCACGGGTTAAAAACAGGTGTTACTAAACTGACCGCGGAACCTGTGGAACAGCCGGAACCCGCGGAAAATGAGGAACCTATAATTTTTTTCTAAAAAAACCGAAGAAGAAGTGATTTTTTAAAACATTTAACTATAAGGTAAAATGTGTAATACTAATTCAAACAATGGTTCAAATACAAAGAGAATAAAGTGATAACAATGTTGTTTAACTGAACAAAGAGTTTCGCACAAATGGAGTCAGTCTGCGTGTCGAAGCTGGGATTTCGTTCTTTTATAGAAAGCATCTCGTTGATGAGGCAATCAAATTTCCTTTCACAAAAGTAGTAAAACAAAAAATAGAATTAGAAATAAAAACCTTAACGTTACTGGAAATTTCGTTAAGAAAAGAGAAATGTTCTTATCATCATTGACGTCCAAGTAAACTTACTTCCACCCGGCCCAGCCCAGGAATTATGCGCCCCTGAAAAAGGTGAACGTACTAGAGGGTTTCATGAAGGGCATATAGGTCATGAAGATTATTTCATGGATTGCCTGTCGAACTAAAAGAAGTCTGCAAGCCGAAGTCAAAAGATAAAGGTGTAGAACTGTTGCTTTCCTCTTCAGTCGATATAATAAAAGAGGAAACACTGATATCAGGACTCGGACAAAACAAACCAAATAACGAAACCAAAGATACAAATCATTATAACATTATTATGGCTCATCTATTTTAATACGTTGATCCGGCAACAATATAAGGGCGAATACAAACAAACATAACTGTAAATACGACTCACAGAAACTCGAACTGAGCATGTCATAAACTAGTCTCTCACCTCGTATACTTTCTTTTCCATTGCGCCATGTTGATCGAATGTTGGGGAATAGAACGGCACCGCACATATGTCGCCACGATTTTAAAATCTCAAGTACTTCTAGGTCCACGACGATAAGAACAAACTCTTTGTTAAAGAACGTCATTATCACTTGATTCCCATTGTGATTGAACCACTATTTTAGTTAATATTACACATTTTACCTGCACTATGATTTTTGACTTGACAATGATGACGTGACTTCACCGTCAAAACGTCGTCGGTTTTAAAACTTTTTTCTCAGTGTTTGTAAAACGTATTTTATCGTAGTTTTTTATAATGTTTTAAAAAAATCACTTCTTCGGTTGTTTTTGAAAAAAAATATAGGTTCCGCAGGTTCCGCAGGTTCCGCGGTCTGCAATCCGCAGTTTAGTAACACCCGTTAAAAACAATCCGTGTAAAAGAATGATTTTAAAAACGCTCCAGAGAGAACAGAAACACAAACATTACCTTTCCGTAAATGTTTTTTTTTTTTTGGCAGAAAAAGAGAAAGCAGTGAAGAAGAAAACAAAACATGAAAAGCATACACAAATGGGATTTGAACTCTTGACCTCACGCGTGACGATCCAACATGTATCAACTTGTGCATTACTTACAAGTATTTGAAAGTGTTAAACCTCAGTTTTGACAACAAAAAAATTATCTTGCCGTTTTTGACTGCAGCACAGAGAAAACATGTACAAAGACATGTAATGAAAACGTGTAAGCAGGCCTCAGTAACAAACAGTTTGTTAACCTTGTTTTTTTTCTATTTTTACAAATGACACAACCCTGACTGGATAAAGGTTTTATGCGCTTGTTCGAAACCTAGACTGCACTCACATCAAAAGTACTTTGTTAACGAGCAATACCTCATAACACCCTTTCATAATTTATTTTCCAAGCTCAGACTTTGATCTAAGTTGTATCACCCCTTCACTTCGTGTTAGATATTTTAAAACCCGGCAGAGTCGGGGACACCCCTAGGGGAGGCAAGCAATACTCGTCATAAGATATAAATTTACTTCCTAAGGGAGAATAATATGGAAGTTGCTTGAGCTTCATTAGAACCCTAAAAGATACCACTTAAAATGAAAGAAGTGCGATCACTAACCACTACTCAAGAAAGGATACCGCCGCGGGCCCATCCACTAGATAACCTGGTTTGTTTTGCCAACACCTATCCTTTAGATAGTGATTTATCATTTTAACAACAACTCGCGTTCATTCCATTTTTTGACCAACTGGGTCCTGTTCTGATTTGGAGTATTCTAAATCGTGAAATTTGCTCCAACGAGGATATAGGTTCTGACAATAGAGATCTGTCCTGCCCTCCTATTATCTAAAAAGTGAAGCCTTGGAGCCGACTGGCTCATAGCAGCCTGAGGTTATCCCCGTTTCTGTAGCATGAAGCGGCTAGAAGTATTTCTACCCCCCCTGGACGGGATGCTAGTCCATCAAAGATCACTCCCCTGCAATTTAACAGGCTTCCCTAACAATTTTCTTTAACCCAAACATCTACTAATCGTGTAATCAATTTTTTGTGACCGAATCTACATACAGGAAAATCTGCAGGATTCCAATTATATGTAAAAAGTCGTATCGTAAGTACCCCGGTCCCAGAGGTTTTTCTTGATTTTTCTCTGCATGAGATGAGAGAACCAGATCCGCGAAGAGGCAAGAAAAACGTCTGGGACCAGGGTAACTCGTAAGCCACACATGTCCGCACCGCGGACCTATTTTTGTCATCTTCCAGAGTCGGCAAAGGTAACCTGCGATCAGGCGTTTTTCTAAACTGTACAGGGAGGGAGGGTATGATCGCAGGTTAGGGCAAAGGGCGGCTTTCGCGTTATGTTGAAATATTTTGATATAAAAGACT
>JAHPZR010024855.1:27500-35000 GCA_019787425.1 Platygyra sinensis | reverse complement strand
TAATCTTTGCTAGTTCATATAAGAAGTAACGCCTTTGCCTCATTTGAAGTACAGCATCTGAAACTGGGCTAAAATGGTACCACATCATGCTTTGAAAACATTCTTAGTAAAAACTGCATGTTTTGTAAATCGTCAGTTGTTTTAGTAAATCGTCATAATGATTGCTACTGACGGTCCTCCACAATTCCTGCAGCAGAAGATAACTCCAGAGTTGTAGCAAAACTCTTCAAACTGACACAATGCAAAATGGGGAAGAAATTGTACAATAACAGCTGTTTGTAACCATTTTCTTGGGCAAAATTACAAAAAAGTGGTACAACTCGAAATTGTTTCATTCGCATCTTGTATAAACTTAATGAGGCTCCTTGAGTGTGTTTTCGGAACGACCGACTAAAATAGAACATCCCACCAGAAGATCTGGGAAATACCGAAAAATAAGGCTAAAATTTTCCAAGATTATAAAGTGCAGTCAAGAGATGGAGCATGTTTTTTGTTTCCATTACCAGAGGTTCAGTTCAAATGTAATACAGACTTGCACGTTGTAGCCGCAACAAATTACATACAAAACTTTGTGAATGATCATCTTTTCAAGTTTCCTCTTGGTGGATGCTCTCTCAACAATTTTCTGATCAATAGTGTTTGCAGTCACAAAACGATACACAATAACTGGTTTCGTTTGACCAATCCGGTGACAGCGATCCTGAGCCTGCAAATCCATTTGAGGATTCTAGCAAATTACAAACAAATTAAAATTAATTAATCTTAAATCATCAGTGAACTACTCAAGTTATTAGTACAAAGCAAATAATAAACACTTGACGGATTCAATGTCAGATTACAGTTTCAAAAATCATGGAAAATCCTGACCAGCCACTCACCCAGTCACTATCATAGATAATAACAGTGTCTGCTACAGCCAAGTTTAGACCAAGTCCACCAGCTCTTGTGCTTAACAGAAATACAAAGACTGATGGATCAGCTTCAAATTTCTTTATCTAAGGAGGCAAAACATTTGGAGAAGTTCAAAATTTTAAATCAGAGGAGCGGAACATGTAAAACTACAACAACAAAAAAAATTCAATTTGGAGAACATTACTTGGAAGTTATTACTGATATTCTAGTTTAGTTGCATCCCGCGAAAAACTGTTAGACCAATCATTTGCCGGAAAAATAAGAATGATTATAATGCAGAATACTTGACTTGATGTTTTTTTTGTTACACCCAAGTCACTGGCAGGGTGTTTCACAGTATGTACCTACTTATCTTAACCTGTAGTCCTTTTAGAACTTATTGAAAAATTTTCATCGATTTTGACGTTCATCTTTATAGAGAAGAAGTAAAGCTGAGCACTTGATATCGAGTGGCTCATTTTTTTTGCGATCCATTCAGGTGATAAATACATCTTTTTAACCAACCTTGAGAGTGCAAGATTCTATTATAAAAGACCGAGGTGTGATAATCTCCTAATACGGCCCGAAACACGCTTGGTAAATAAGAGATTTATCACACGACTGAAAAGGAGAGAAAATAGCCATGGCCACGAACTGGAAAAGAAGTGTGCAATTATGATTGGGAGCTAATGGCCTTATCTACGATAAAACTACTCTGAAATCTCAGGGTAAATAAAGAATCCACTCACTGACTCACTCACTCGCTCACTGAACTACAGTAATTAAGTCATGTAATAAGTACCTCTTCCTGTCTGTCTGACACTTTCATTTGCCCATCCAGCCTGGAGTAGCCGTAGTTCCGTAGAATACAGTAATCTTCCAGGATGTCCATCATACGGGTCATTTGTGAGAAGAGCAACACCTAAGTTTACAACAGCACAGAGAAATTTGCCAATCAAACTAATAACCAATTTATGAAGAATAGAAGCAGTATAAAAATAAATTATAATTCCAGGAACCTTCGGGATTGGATACAAGTCAATAAAATTAATAACAAGCCATGCATGTTGTGGTAGCAAGTCAAACAGAATCATTGATTACTTTGTTAAATTATTCAGCTTGATCTTAATTAACTCACGCTATGGATTAAGTCTAGTAAGGTAATATCACTGTCAATCAACAGTACATGGTGATAGTAAATTAATCTGGTCTCCACTTAAAGTGTGAAGCAGATTGCCCAAATGAACTTAGAAAGTCAACTATCAGCCTTTAAGCAATGGGAATGACGAGATTCAACATTTGCTAAATTGTTACCTACTTAGAATTGTGAAGTATGACATTACAGGAGGTCTTGGACAGTGAACTGTGGACAACGTTGATATTCATATACAGTGGGCCACAAAAATCTGATCGTGCTAAAGGGGCTATTTTTATGTATGACGACAATTTTTATAAAAATAACAACACATTTGACTGAGGTTTGGTTCACGCCAGAATACAGTTGTCTTAAGCTCCGGCCAAACGATCGCAACATATTGCAACATTGTTAAAAAATAGAGCAGTGGTAGTCAGGAGCTAACATAGCCCGGTGAGATAATGGTTTGACAATGACTATTTTTTTGATGTTTCGTTGAACAAAACATCAAAAAAAATAGTCAGTGTCAAACCATTATCTCACTATATTGCAACATTGTTGGGTGCAACATTGTGTGCGTTTGGCCACCCTGTTAAAACATGTTGCGACTTGTTGGGTGTTGTTGGCTCAAATTTGAAAATGGTCAAATTTTTTTATGCAACTTTTGTGGATTTTCCATGATGCTGTGGTTGTTTGGCCAGGTTTGTGCAACAATGTTGCGCATGGGCATGGGCGCTAGTTCTATTTTCAAGTGCAACATGTCGCAACAGAGTGGCCAAAAGCATGCAACATGTTGTGCCCAACAATGTTGCGATCTGTTGCGTTCAAATGTTGTGATCATTTAGTCAGAGCTTGCAAATACTGGGCCAACAATGTTGGGATATGTTGCGATGAAATGTTGCTTTCGTTTGGCCCGGGCTTTAATAACAAGGTGGTCATATTAATGGCATAGTCATAAGGCAAAGCTTCACTATAGCTACTTCATAGTGATAAGCTTCTTCTAGGAAGCACAAAGAGAAAGTCAAGCCTGCAAACAACAGCCGGTCATTGGATAAATGTCCGGTAAATTCTAGCTTTTGACCAGCAAAAGCTTAACTTGGTCAAACACTATGACTGCACGTGTCTGTAGCCCAAATATCCGGGAAATAGGGAAAATTTTTATTTATTATATAATTATTCAGTTCACAATATTACGCAAAAATGTGGTGTTCTGTATCGTTTCCACAGTCTTTGGCATGTATACAATCAAACTTTTTATGAAATCATGGACACACGAAAGCAAAACATTTGCAAAATCAATTTAAACATCAAATTAAGAGCCCGTCAGATACAGTTTTGCATCAGTGATCATGAACAGAGAATAAATAAACTTGAACTGATTGTCTGGTGCTTCGACTTTCATCCCAACAGTCACGTCGAATGTTAACACTCTATTTTCAAGAGTATTCATGTTTGTATGGTATACACGGTTTAAGCCATGCTATTTTAAAGGTCGCTCATGTCGTCAGAATTATAAAATTCGCTTCATGCAAGTATCACAGATGAACATTCAACCGGAAAAAATATTCTTACGTGCTATTTGTGAACTGCAAGTTTTGAGGATTGAATTGCAGACCGAGAACCAAATCTAATCTAAAATGTTTCAAATGTTTTTCCAAAGTTTTTCAATCAGAGTGATTTGTCACTTGGAAATTTAACCCATTGACGCCTGTGCTGCCCGTAACCGCCCGTGACGAGCCTCGACCTTTCTTCCACTTCTGACGTCATTATTTTTGACCAAAATTGGCATCATCCATACTCAACTTCTGCAGGAGGAAAAAATCTTTCCATCGATGCCTAGATCAGAGTGATCCGCTTAATGGAGCCTGAGATGTGCACAAAAATGCTCAAAAAGATGTGTGAAAAACTCAGAGCAAAATTTCCTGCCCCTACACCTAGCTGCTCCACGGTAAAAATTGGCCGCCTTGATGACTCTTTCTTAGAAGTTTTTTAACTGGAAGCAAGGGGGGACAAGCGAAGTAAAAGGTCAATCCCTGCAGTGAAAAGAAAAGGAAAGGAGAAAAAGGAAAGGAAGAAAAAAACAAAATTTGAAAAGCCTTAAGACGTAGGCCACCTTCTAAAAATTTTGATTTCTGCGCATGCACGAGCCCAAAGTTCGTAAAACGTGATTTTAGTAGCAAGAAGGGCTAGCTGTCGTGCTACAAATGCATTTTCGACCACATTAAAGCTAATGTGGCCGAGATCCAGCCTCAAAACCACCAAAATGTCCAAAAATGCATTTTTGGCAAAAAGTTCCAGGAGTCAATGGGTTAAAGGTTCAGCACAAGAATTTTAAAAAAATGTTTTCAGAGAGGGTTGAAAAATTCATTTCAATCGCCTGATACAATCTTTTAACAATTTGTCTGCTGGTAGTCCAGAATCTGGACTCTTTTTATGGTTTCTCAGGCCGGAGAAAGTATTTTCAGGAGTGAAGAAACACTGATACAAACAAATAAAAAGGATATTATTGCCAAATGTATTCAGAATTAGTTGAAATAACCACAAAACAGCATCAAATAATTATGAAGGCTTACATGCAAAAAGGGCGTATATTGCTTTTGGGTCCATTTCTTTTTTTGCAGGATCAAACTAATTTTTGGCATACTGTCTTGTTCTAACATGAAAAGCATCATTCTATAATTTTGTTAATTTGCGCTTCATTTTTAGAAGTAACATATGCGAAAAAACTTAGTTTTCCAAGGGCATCCCGTGGAGACCTTGTCCAGTCAAAACTGGCCTCTGGCCTGACAAATGACCACCCTATAGACGAAAATTATTTGCAGGCTTGGAAAGGTGTAAGTGAAAACGGATATTTACATCTATAAGATGCTATCCATAAAGGAATTACATCAATACTGGAATACACAGGCTGAGATCATTGATCAGTTTCATTTTAAATTTGTACTCAGTATTCTATGGTGGTTTTGAAAGTTAGTGTAACTGAACAAAAAAATCAAGTCTTTGGATACTTTAATGGAACAGATTTAATATTGAAAAGTAATGTGACCAGACACTATAATAAAAATTATAACCATTGATTACTAATATAACTAAAAATGGATATATGAAAGTTCATTTATTTCAACTACAGAGGATGATATGAAGATATGGTTGATCATTGCACTAATGCAAACAACTTCCGCAGTTGTGAAATTGAAGTCTGAAAAAAAATTAGGCCTGAATGGGATTTGAACCCATGAACTTTTCGATACCAGTGCAGTGAGCTTTTATATATTAATTTGTATTCTTTGCATTCTATGGGTATATTATGAACTCACAAAGTGGCCAGCGCACACTTGGTTTAACAGCTTAGTTGGTAGAGTACTGCACTGTTATAGACGAGTTCATGCTGCAAGGGGCATTATGGGTAATCAGGGCAAGATTGCAAAGAAACAAAGCGGCGAAATATACGTTTTTCTTCACATTTCCGTTCTGAGTTTCATTTTCGAGAAGAAACTATTACTGCAAGTAGAGAAACCCCTTTTCTCTACTAGCATTTTTGAGTCGATTGAGCTAAGCATTAGCCTTCTTATCAGAGTAACAGAGATGTTATTTTTGTGGCTCGAGTGGCTAAGAGTTGATGTAATCATTTAGTTTTAACTGTAAAAAAAACTCGTATGCCCACAATATTCACTCGATTGACTCAAAAACCCTGGTAAACCTAGCATAGGGGTTTCTCCGCCTACTATATGTGTTCCTTCACCAAATTAATGTGAAATCAGAACGGAAATATGTAGAAAAACCTTTGTTTTACGGCTTTGCTTCTTTGTAAATTTGCCCTGATTACCCATAATGCCCCTTACCGCATGAACTCGTCTATTGAAGGTCATGGGTTTGAATCCCGCTCGGGCCTGAATTTTTTTAGGCTTTACTTTGAAAACTGCTTAAGTTGTGAGCACAACTGCGATGATCAACCTATAAACCTCCAAGTATAAAAAGAAATTAGAAAGAAAACTACAGTAGTACCTTGTGTCCTCTACGCTTAAGTTCAGGTAGCATTCGATCAAGGAGGAGCATCTTGCCACAACATGTTACCAGCCCTTCATCAACCTTGCGCAGCAAGGTTTCCTGCTCAACAGGGCACTCTATCAGATATGGATGGTTACAACACTTCCTTAACTGCATCATGATATTAGTCATACGAACTGATACAACTGTAGTTGGTGCACTGGTGCAGGTGGCAACATTCCTGCAATCAAACACTTATCATTATCATCCATGGTCACTGAGTCCAGCTGCATTATTTGTTACTAAACATAAAAGTAGAGTGACAAATTACTTGCACACATGAGGGAATAATATTATTAACCGCGCAGCTGTAGGCTTGGCGGGTCATGTTCTGCCTTTGGTTATTATTTTTTTTTAGTTTTCTCGGTGACTATATCCAAACCTCCGCGGATGATGTCATCATCAGCCAATTACAGGCCATTTCTCAGGTCTTTTCGTCATATCCCCCCTCAGGAGGGTTTTTATCAAGTTAGTGAATTAACTGTTTAGACAAAAAATGGCTGCCGACGGGAAAAATGTTTATTTGGTCAAACTTGGTCCAAAATCCTTCAGCGATGGGGCGTCAGGACATTTGCAAGGAAAAAGCATCTAATTTGGGACCAGCTGCTGGCTACTAAGGCGGAAATCAAGTTAGTGTTAAGCTGTATTTTCGTTTTGCGTGCGAAACAGAAGATTTTGTAATCTGGAATTTTTGTTTCTGTTCACTTTCGAAGGGAATATTCAATGCGCTAAAAAGATATTACGTCTGGCCATGGAATATGCTGATGGTGATAATGTAAGATCCTGTTTACTTTGCCAGAAGCAATGGTGGAATTTTCTGGGAAAAAAAAGTTAAAACTTAGCCTTAGCGCTTGTCAAAAACCCTTTTAACATATGTAAATTTATATTCGTTTGAAAGGTCAAGGTATTTTTTTCCTTAGACATAAACAAAATTCTCTGATTACAAGTCACGCTAGACCCGCGCCATGCAAAGAACGTAATCAGATACGCCTTTCAGCATATATATGCTGCGCTGAAAGGCAGCCAGAGTCACGTTTGCGCGTAATGAAATTCGGTTGTGATGTAACAGTAGATGACAACAGTAACTATGTCACGTTTCATGAGCTGAACGTTCGCATAAAGATTAAAATAAATAAAATCTCTTACAACCCAGGCACTGAGCCAACTTTGATTTACACAATCTCTGTTGTTTCAAATTTTTATGGTAAAGACTTCTTTCCATATCTCAAACTGCCCTCTCCCTATTCATGTACACTCACATGAAATTTCTAAGTTTCTTGACACAGAGACTTAGTTTCTGCTCAACAAATGTTGTCAAAGTGCAAGTCTCTTGAATTTTAAAGGAAAAAAAATTTGATGTGACGAGGTAGATTTGAACCCGGCGTGCCAGATCGGCAGTCTTCTACACTAACCACCGAGGATTCGCT
>JAHPZR010024855.1:7500-22500 GCA_019787425.1 Platygyra sinensis | reverse complement strand
AATGGTCCCATTAGATGTTGGGATCAGCCAGTAGAAGTTGAATGACCAAACTCGCTTTAGTTTTAGGGTGCATTTCTTTAAGAAAATCCAAGTTTGGATTCTTCAATCCAAACGAATCCGAAAACGGATTTTGTGTTTCTTTACTGGACAGATCAATCTAAGATCTCTCGGATCATGGTGCATCAAAGGAACCGAAGAATCCACTCTGGAAGTGGATCCCTCGGTTTCTTTGACACACCATGATCTTAAAGATCTTAGATTGATCTGTCTAGTAAAGAAGATTCGGATTTAAAAATCCAATCTTGGATTTTCTTACAGAAACACACCCTGGTGAAACGCAAATTAACATCAACAATGAATAAGCGTTGCTTTCCATTGTTGTATAGAATGACGTTATGGAATGGCCATACAGAAACTTTCTTCTAGTACTGAACATTGGTTTGACAAAAGATTTTGGGAGGGTTGGAAAAACATTTCGGGTGGTATTTTTCAGTCCCAGTTAAGTGCATTGAAGAAACAGTATTCAGAATTAAAGTTTAAAAATAGTTTTGACAAGTTTTCATTAACATTGACAAATCTTACTGTACAATTGCAGCTCAAGAAAAGAACACTCAATAAGTCTCAATAAAGAAATGACACGTCAATTTGCAAAACATGATTTTAAGATAACAGCACAAATTCTCGCAGCCTCGTTGGCTAATTTTTATCGTCAATAAGCGGACAGACACATGAATTGATAATTTATGCAATACGGCAACGAGCGAGAGTGGACAATTCGACAGTTTCTTGTCTGTTAAACATTCAGAAAGAGCAGGATTAAGGCCTGAATCTTATCCCAATGTCTCATTTATGTCTACAGATCAGTCTAAAAGGGAATGGGTTCCAAAGCGTGTCACTCATACTAAGAAACGCAACGAACAGAGAAAAGGCTTAGACGTGGTATCGATTACAAAACACCAGAATCACAGAAACGATAAATCAAAAACCTCTCAGATTCCGAACTGACATGTGACCAAATTAATCTACTGTCAAGGGGTCTCAAATTTACTCCCACGCCTGCAGTGACAAATGAAAGTCACATAAGGCTTCAACTTTTAAACAATTTCAAAGCATTCGCAATGCATTCTTGTAAAAAGTGATGAATTCGAGAATTTGTACTTGCTTTTATATATTCTTCTTAAATCCTGATTATGTTGCTTCTCACTCGCTACACGGCAATTATTAGTTATTGCTTTGTGGTGCCCACAACTCTTCTTATTCTTAATTTAAAAATTTTAAAAACTTAAAATTTCAACCATTACCAAATTGACAAAGCTAATTGCTGTGGAGCGAGCGAGCAGCGACACCAATTCTCAAATTTATCACGTTTTACCAGAATGCATTGCATTTAACCAGATTGCACTGCGCCACTTTTTACCAGAGTGCACTGCGTCATGAATGTGACTCCAACTTTCCGTGTAGATTCCAGTGGGAAAGATTTAATGGTGGTAATGTTTTGCTCTGATTTGTCTGTAAAAAGATGTGAAGGAGATCGTGCTTGACTTTTGTTCTTAATGCAAAAAGAAAGTTTGTAAATTCGGACGATTAATTGTGGCATTTTAGTTTTGAACTTAGTATGTCATTTCTTACCCACAGTCTTGCCAATCCTTGGTGTAATTCTTAAATGAAGAGAAATCGTGGCTATGGAAGCTTGTAGAATAATTTAAACAAAAGGAAACCGTAGAAAACGCTAATTTCATATATGTTGCGATCGATCTATTCCTTTTCTAAACATGAACTTAGGCTTGAGCATTTTCACACATTGCGACGGACGCAAATGTATCTTTTCAACATGTAGGAGGAGACTAGTGATGAAAGTGTAGAGTCGTAGCGCTCTACGAAAATTTCTACGCTAAATCAAGCTTCATAAAACAGGCTAGGTATAGATAAAAAGGGCCTGCCAATCAGGTTTACATCACATCACAACCTTACACTGTAGTTGTCAAATAAAAATAAACACACAAGACAAGGCTTTCCAAACAAGAATATTCAAAAATGGCTACAGTTGATTGTGGAGGAATAAACTTTAAGCTTAATTCAAACCTGTTATTTTGCCTTGCACAATAGTCCTGCAGTTCTTCTTCATCAATGTCGTCACTAAAAAACAGTTTATAACTGATGTCTTTCCGACCCTTTCTTTTAATTCGTCCAGTACTACTGCACTCAACTGGGCCATCTGTTTTCTGAAAGAACAGCATTCAATTGTGACTTACAACATGCTGTGATAGGAAATTACTGACGAATACTGTGCAACAAATTGAAATGTAGATAATGATGTAATTATATAACTATTCACAAAATATCATTTATAACTGGTCTGTAGTTGTACATTTAAACACTGACCAAAACAGAACATAATGACAGTAATCAAAGATTAGTGGATTGTATTAGCTAATCATGTTGGTGCACATTGCTAACCAAAATTCAAACTTTCCATAATTTTTATAAATGTAACAATGTGTGACATTGTTATGACATTATACACACACTTTGTTGACTTCGAAAATGCTTTCGACTCCGTATACCATGAAGGCTTATGGCATCCTAAGCAAGCTGATAAGAATGGTGAAGAATGATTTTTAATGTGTCAGTACTGGACGAGGGGGAGCAATCAAAATGGTTTAAGATCACCACTGGCATTAAACAAGGATGTGTAATGTCAGACTGTTCCTGCTTACTGTTGACTGAACAATGAGAAGAACAGACAGAAAGACATAGAAATGAAATCAGATGGAAGTTCACAAGTATCCTTGAGGACTTTGACTTTGCATATGACATAGTCCAAGTGTCATCCAAACGCGAGCACATACAGAACAAGACCAATCGACTGGTGGATAATGCAGGAAGACTGGGCCTGACATAGCCTCCCACGCAGACGTTCTTAGCCTTGTCACGCGTTCCTCCCCACAAATGTCTGCTCAACGGACAGGCCACTTCTGTTCACTGACGGTTAGCCTTTGTTTTAAAAGAACCAATCCTGTTCTGTTAATGTTGACATCTTTCTTCTTTTCAGGCTGTTTGCCATGTGCTTATGCATTGTTTAGGCTCATTTATGTTGCACGATATTTGCTTTTGAGGGGCAAAATATGGAAAATAAGAATTTTTCCGTGAAATGTTGCTTACCTGCATTTAATATTGTGGTGCTGGGCCCGGTTGTTTCACTAGAACTATTTGTAAATAGAGCGTATGTTGCTTATCACGCAAATCATATTTACCCACATCCGGTTTTTTCTTCGGAGACGCCGTGCTTTACTTCGAGAAAGCTACACCTTTCTGTAGTGAGGTTCTTACGTTTCTTCCATCAGTTTTGTTGAGCTTGTGTTTCTCGAGTTCGATGAATAGGTTTATTGCTCCTTTTGTCCCTTCTGGCACCACATAATTAAAATGTAGCTGTTTATGTGCGAATCAGTTGACTGTTTTGCGTGTTGTATATCCCATTGTTTGACTTAGCACTGGCAAGACCGTACCGGTCCTCAATGTGGATCTTATCAGTTGCCGGTACTTCTAAAATAATACCTACGTCTGTAGTTGCTGGTGGAATTCGTATGTAAGTGAAAATTTTGAACATTTTGCGGCACAAATTTCTAGTGTTGAAGCGTTGGGTCAAAGTCGGTCAAAGTCCAGCTTTGCACAGATTGGCAGAGAAGCTATGATTGGCTAACCGTCAACGAACGGATGTGACCGGTCCGTTGAGCAGACGTTATTGGGGAGGAACATGTGACAAGCCTAAGAACGTCTGCGTGGGAGGCTAGGGTTGCAACTGAATGCACAAAAATGCAAAGTGTTGAGAATGAATACATGAAGAGAAGACTAAGTAATGATTGGAAGAGAGGAAGTTGAAGACGAGGAGTTTGTATATCTGGGCGCGACTATGACAAAAGAGGGTGGTGGCAAGGAAGATATTAAGTAATGTCTAAGTAAAGCACAAAGAGCATTTTTCAACTTGATGAAGATCAAATGAAAATCAAACTGTACAACCAGTTCTATAATTATTATGGATGTGAAGCACAGAGACTAACAACTGCTGAGGAGAAGAAACTCTATAGATTTCAGTTCACATGCCGGAGATGGATTCTAAGAATTTGGTGGCCATAACGAATGCCGAATGACACAATTACTCAAGGAACAGGCATAAAGAAGATCAGTGAATGAAATACGAAGAAGATGGAACTGGACTGGCCACCTGCTCAGAAAGGAGAGGAATGATGACTGCATGGTGGCGATGGAGTGGCAACCTGAAGGGAAGAGAAAAGTTGGACGACCTAAAACCACATGGAGCAGGACAGTGGTAAAAGAATCCTGGCAAGAGAGTCAGACCAGCTGGGCTGAGGTTAGGGGTGCAGAGCAAGACAGGGCTGGTTGGCGAGAGAAAGTTGCAGCCTTAGGCACAGAGCAAATTAACTAACTGACTAACTGACTGACTGACTGACTGACTGACTGACTGACTGACTGACTGACTGACTGACCAACCATTTAGTTTCCTGTGGATCAATGTTGAAAGAAAAATCACCTGTGCTAACCCAGGGTACGATCACTTTTAACAGTCCTAAATAAGCAATAAATTATTATAGTCATCACTCAGCATTCTATTCCAGCTATCAGAAAATACCTTATTGTCACCAACAATGTCAGGGAGACTCTTGTCTAAACTGGCTTTGTAAAAGGTTTGCTGCTTTAGAGTCAATGGTGCATAAACCAGAACTTCCTTCTTTGGTGGAAGCGACAACTCAACATCAGTCTTCAAGCGTCTCAAAAGGAAAGGTGTCAGGATCTGGAAATAAGTGTATACAAAAATCACATGATGTTAACTATTTTTATTTCATATAATTTAACTATATTACAGACAACTTGGAAAAAGGGCTAGTATACAAGGCCCTAGACTACGAGTAGTCGGTTTTTGTTCCTGAAATCCTTCGCGCGCGGACCTCAGTTAATATTATGCAAATTAGGGAAAGAAACGAGGAGGGAATGGGGAGAGGCAGTAAAAAACCGACTACGGAGGTTTCTTTGTTATTCAAATTCCCGTTCCTGAGAAACGGAAAATACCGATTGGATAACTACCTGTCAATCTGTTAACAAATCCATCAAATGCGCTTGTGTGTATTTAGTGTCAAAGCTCTCGCGGGAAAGCGTTTCAGTTGAAACTGGCGGATTACGAGGTAGTTCTATCGCGGGTTTGCTCAGAAAAGCTAAGCGGGATATTTCTCAAGCCCGAACAAAAAGAAGCAACAATATCCCTAATTTGAAATGGAAAGGACGTTTTTGCCGTGCTACCAACTGGTTTTGGTAAAAGTCTTATTTACCAAAGCTTTGTCTTTGGTAAAGAAATCATCGATGGACATTCGCCAGCAGTAATTGTCGAACGATGGCATATCCAACACGCACAGTTAACAGACTTGTGTGTAAAGAGCTACATTTGAATCCTGTGGTACAAGAACGGTCAAAGGAGGAATAAACCTATACATCGAGCTCCAGAAACATAAGTTCCATCAGATAGCTTCAAGAAACATAAGAATTTCTCTAGGCAAGCGAAGTAAAGTAAAGCTACTCCGAAGAAAAACGTACAATAAGGGCAAATATGATACCCGTGATTGATAAGAATGAATCTACCGACTGTACAAACAGTTCTAATCACAGCCAAGCCCGGCGTCACAATATAGAACGCAAGTAAGCAGCACGTTCGCAGTTAACGTCATATTTTGTCCCTCAAAAGCAAATACTTGGAGACCTAAAAACATATTGCAATAGAAATGAATCGAAATGAGCCAAAACAATGCACTAACACATGGCAAATTACAGAGGTGTCACACTCGACGAAGCGATATGCAGATAACAGCGGAAATCAAGCAGACCTATGACCTCAGATAATTTCCCATGGCACGATCTAACTGCTTTACTCTACTTAGAATTCCTTCTTATAACACAACATGAACATGAATTGCCCTTCATAAACACGAGTGCATGAAGCGACCAAAATGTCGAGTGACCCAACAGAGAACGGCAAATGTACAAATGTCACGAACCGTATAAGTCGTGTAGGCTAGTCAACCCCATTTTACACTTATAACAATAACTTTGCCGCGAAATAGTCTCAGATTGCAATCTGGGCAGAACCATCAATCAAACAGCTCTCAAAGGCGGCAAATCGAAAAGATCAAAATACCACTGCAGTCTCTTTCTTTTTCCTTTTCCTCCGCGCCCGCGCTTTTCGCGGCTCGCGCCTTCGCCGCTCGCTACTCGATATCTCAAGGAATACGCTAGGAAAAGAAAGAGACTGCTCGCAGTCTAACAAGGCCCCATTGGAGTTTGAGGGGGTACCCCGAGTATTCCATATCCTGTTAATTTTTTACATAAATATAAATGTATCATAAGCCAACAATTTTCCTACTTGATATTCTGAAAAATATGTTGTAAATAATGCCTTATTCCTTAAATTTTTTTTTCCACAAATATCTGGCATCCTATTAATTTTTTATCTTAATATTCTGTATTTAAAAAACTCCTAATAGGGCTTCATAAATGGACTACCTAAATGGACTACATCTTGGATGACCCCGACAAGAAGCTTTTTATCATTTTCATGAGGAATGTTACAATTTCTTTTAGGACTAAATGTTGGAAATAATCAATAGGCTTACAGATTTCCACTTGTGTGCACAGTAATAACAGAAACATTTTGTGAATGTAAACACTGAGGCATAACATAATAAGTATGAGCAAGTAACCTACAGCATGAAGTCTTTGTAAAACTTGATGCTCCCTCTCTTGTTCAATAATCCTCTCATTTCCATCATCCTCATTGATGGCACTAAAATCAAACCACCTCTGAAAACTAAACAAAGACAAGCTCATGTAAGTAGTGCAAATAAATTTTCAAATAAAATTCAAGAAATTTAGGGGAGAACTAAACAGCTGGCCCAGTTACCACTTATTAGTACTGACTCAGTAATAAGGAGTACTCTGTAAGATGGCAAGCAAAGTGCTTACACATATCTATAGCTGATTCACCATAACCAATTGTCATGAAATCAAAGTGGAACTATTATTAACTTGTGGAATTATCTTCCCTTTTCAGTCAAAAGCTGAAATTTTATCCTGATTTAACATGCTTTGAAAATCACCTTCTGAGGCCAGGGCTGGAAAGTAAAAAAATTGTTAGGTCGCCTTTTGGCGACTAACTGGAGAAATATAGTCGCCGGATGCAAATTTTCAGTCGCCAGTTTGTATAATCAAATAATTTTCAGGGTCCGCTTGTTGAAAGTGTTTGATATCGTCTGGCATGGCGTGGGACACATTCATACAATAAATATTTTTTGCCTTACTTATCATATTGAAAAGAAAACCTCATTAACATTTACTTTCCACACACATAAACATGTTACTACAAATTAAACTAGTTTTGTCAATAGACCTCGTCAGTTGTATGCGATGTATTGCATACAACTGAAAATTTGGATCTGGCAACTATATTTCTCCAGTTAGTCGCCAAAAGACGACCTAAAATTTTTTTTAATTTTGAGCCCTGGCTTCAGAAGGTGATTTTCAAACCATGTTAAATCAGGATAAAATGTCAGCTTTTGACCGAAAAAGGGAAGATAATTCCACAACGATACATCACATACAACTGACGAGGTCTATTGATGAAACTAGTTTTGTAGTAGTGTATGTTTATGTGTGTAGAAAGTAAATGTTAATGAGGTTTTCTTTTCAATATAATGATGAGTAATACTTTCTTAGCTTCGGCAATCAGAATTTTGCAAAGACTTGCTTGTCCATTTCTTTTTAATAACGTAACACTTTTCCTTTAGCGCGGCGGCACCCAACTTGTATGTTTCTCCCAAAACAGAGATTTACCTGGAATTTAGCTTGAAAATGCTGGCTTCGTTTTCGTGGTAGAAACTGTAGAAATTGTATGCGACTTCTCAGTTTTTGCGTACAATTTCTACAGTTTTGATAAATATATCGTAAGTTTGGTACAGAGAAACTAAAAAAAAGCTCACAGAAAATTGCTTAACTTAGGAAATAAACACAGCGTTTTCGTTTCCAACGCGGCTGGAAAGAAATTTGATTGGGGCAGATTTTGATAACGTGCTAGGTGTTACGGCACCCGTGTGCCTTAGCTTTCTTTCGTAGTATTCTAGATATTTCCTTTTTTTTACCGCATTTACGTCACATGGGACCTCCGCTAGCTACCACGTGACTCTAGCTTAAATATCACACGCGCTTGTTAAAATTTCATAAGGCTCACAGAAATTCGACGGGAACCACCAGTTATTGCTGTACAACTCAGACCCTTTCAAAGCGTTCGCCAACACGTCCTACTTGACAGGATCGCTGTAAGAGTTTACTCAATAAACCTGAGCCTTGTGGAACCTGTGAGTCTCTTTAGTTTCACGGATCTCTCCGCCACCGGAGCTGACGCCGCTACACTAGGCAACCACTTCTGAGTCATGAGAGTGCATCACGCAATCAACAAAACAACGCTATAAATTGTAATTTTCGCCAAGCTTTATCGAAACACTTGATTACCCTTGAGCCTAAAGCTTACCTTTTCTTCTCAAAATCGTTATCGTCTAGCGGTCTTTGCAAAATTCTGCGGCTCCTGGGCGGTTCCTTCCCCGCTAGCAGAGACTCCTTTCCTGGTGTTCGCTGTGTTCTTTTCTCCCGTCAGCGAACACCAGGAAAAGAGCCTCTGCTAGCAGGGAAGGTGCTTCCAAGAGAGAAACTCTAATGGCGTCTAAGAAAATATTGCGAACAGAAGTCCGTAAAGTTTGGAGGGAATGTGGCTTTTTTATTGTGATTTGGCCCATTCTTTTACGACGAACGCAAAGCAGGACAAGATAAGATGTTTACTTTAACTTTAATGCTTTATTGTACTTCTAAATCATGCAAAATTCAGGTTGCCAAAGTGGCGACTAAACAACAATTTTAGTTGCCAAGGAGGAAAAGTTAGTCGCATTGGCAACTGTATTGGTTGCAATTTCGAGCCCTAGAAGCTGGCCAGTGATACACTGTACATTCATTCCAGTTCACTCCTAAAGAAAAAGTGCTAAGTACCAGAAAACAACTGTGTGTAGAAATATAAATTCTCTCTTCTGACTGCCATTAATTTATTATAACATTAGCTCAGACAACAGGTTGCAAGGAAAAGGTTCAAACATCACCAAAAAGTTTAATTAAGAATAAATTATGCAGTACTTAAATATAGTTAAATGAAATTTAACATAGTTAACGACTAGGAGCTTATCTGGTGAGTAGTGTTTTTTGTAGGTGGTGTTAGTATCTTGGCCATCTGTTAGCGTTTGTCGCGTTCTGTAGCATTTTGTTATAGTTTGTGAATGCACAGAGTTATGACCAGGAGGTAGTCTGGTCAGTGGCGTTCTTGTAAGCGTTCGCCAGTGTCCTGGCCGTGTTTGTTTAGCATTGGTGTGTTTCATAGCGTTTGTAGCAGTCATATGGCTGTGGGAGCCCTGGGACTGATGTTATCCAGCGGCATTCTTGGTTAGTTCGTGCGTTGTCTCCCATGTGCTTGCAGCGTGTTTAGTACTCTGTTAGCGTGGCGTTTGTGGGTCAGTTTTTTGTCATTTTGCGGTTCTTGGTGTTCCCTCCCTATCCCCCCCTATAACTTTCTTTCCACTGAGCTATCTGGCTCAAGTGTGACGAGTGCCTGAGGGGGGGCTTGGCGCAGGGGGCTTGTGGCTTGATTGCGGGTTGGGCAGGCCAGTCGGGTGTTCTAGTACCTTGGGGTTGTGATTGCGGTTGCAGCCCCCCGGGCTTCTTGGGCACCCACCCTCCACTAGCGACTTGGGCGTTAATACCTAGATGTAAGTTCAGTTAAGCTTACCTGTCCAAGTCATCAAATATGTCTGGCAGAAGAAAATTTAACAAAGACCATAGCTCGGACAAATTGTTTTGCAATGGAGTGCCGGTCAGCAGCAGACGGTTTGCCGCCTTGTAAGTCTTCAATTCCCTAAAGAACAAAGTAATAATTAATTGGAGCATCATGACTTAATCTACACATTAGTTATGTACAAGGCAGCCAATCACATGTGAACGTTTTCTTTTTTTGTTTGATTATTCAAATAAGTAAGGTATTATGTATGCACAGGCCAAGTGTGAAAACTAACATGTATTAGTATAAATTTACCCTAGTCTATTGTGAATCTGTGAATTTGATTGCTATATTACTGTTTTCTATCTGCCGATAGAAAACAGTTACGCATCAGTGCACATCGCGCCTTACATTTGAACCTGATGTAACATAATAAAACAGTTCTTTTCTACGCGTTACTTGACATTTTTTTTTCTTTTTAGGCAATGAGACTACGGTAAATTTATACTAAAACAATTAGACTACTCGCCCTCGTTTTCTACGAGCAATAGTCAACTCGGCTGCGCCTCGTTGATTATCTGCTCCTAGACAACTTGGGCTTGTAGTCTATTTGTTAAATAGACAATCAAGTAGATTAAAGTACATGTTCTTTTATTTCACCATGACATTAAATAATGCTGCTACAAATTTGACAATACATCCATTCACTCCAAACTTTACCACAGTGTACATTATAATAGGCTGTAACTTTTAATATCAGAGAGATTTGGTGGTTTGTTCTAAAGTATCAATCATTGATTATAACAGGAAAAATCTGCTGATAAATATTACTTATGTTTTCACCATGGAATTGATCTCCTGACAAGGCCTTGCTACATTCATGCTACACAATACATCTATAGTCCACCGCTTGGAGAACCAGTCCCTCTCACCTTATTAGCTTACAGTTCAGGTTTTTTATGCGATGACCTTCATCAACAATAATGTATTTCCAGTTCAAGCAATGCATGCTTTTCTGATCTCTCATACAAATCTCATAGGAAGTTACTACCACAGGAAAAGCAGAGATTTTGCCTTCCACTGGTTTCAGCTTTTCCATCTGGTACCTCAGACGAAGGCGATCTTCTTGTGAACCATGATAGAGTATCACAGGGATCTGAAGAATCAAAACAACCAAAGGAAATTAATATGGATATGGCATACATGTAATTAATCAGTTAATGTAACTTAATAAAACCAACCTATTTAAATAGAGATTCGCTAAAATGTGAAAAGTAGCTTAGGCAAACCTAAGAAAATATGACTTTGGATCTTGAACATGGTCTTTTATAGCTAGACAGAGCCTGTGGCCCAAACCAATGGAAAAGCTTGTACCATAGCAAGGCCGGACGCAACGTAATATATACTTCGGACATAAAGGCAGGATTGACTGCTTTAACCACTAAATGTGGCCGAAAGAAAGCCTAACTAGACATTATTACAACATACTATTGCAACATGCTTAGCTAGAGGTTATCCAAGGGCAACAGTACAAAGAAGTCAAAGGTATGTTCATGTACAAACTGAGCTACATTGTTTTGACCTCGAATGTCGTACAAGTCACGCAATGTCACAGCATACTAGAGCGTCACGCTCCATTAACAGCATTTTACAGATGGTTCTGTTAAACTTTCATAAATTACAGAGTTGCTTAGCTAGAGGTTATCCAAGGGCAACAGTACAAAGAAGTCAAAGGTATGTTCATGTACAAACTGAGCTACATTGTTTTGACCTCGAATGTCGTACAAGTCACGCAATGTCACAGCATACTAGAGCGTCACGCTCCATTAACAGCATTTTACAGATGGTTCTGTTAAACTTTCATAAATTACAGAGTTGGCATTTTTTGGATTAAATGTTCCAGGGCTCTACAAGGACATTCCTTGAAATACATACAGTACTGCTCTGAACTAAACGAACATCGAACGCGCGTTCTTAACGCGAAGGGTTAAACGCGCGCATGGGTTTTTGCTGCGTTAGACTGCGTTTGAACTTCGCGTTATAACGCGTTAGCATGTATGAGCTTGGTTATTGTTTCCTTCTATTGTTACTGTGTGAAAGGAAGTTAACGATCTTTCCCAAAGGTAACATTCAATATATATGAACATGATTTGTTTTCAATGAGCAGACAAGTTCTAATTCTTTCGTACCGGCTGAATATAGTGACGGTTACATTCAGACCATTTTGTTTTGTCTGTTTGGATTCACTCAACTTACGAATAAAATGGTTTTCAGATGGCGCCGTGAAAAGAAAAGCAACAGACAACATTGTGAGATTTATATTTTTTTTCAAGATCTCAAAAGATCCTTATCGTGTCGGGACACCTGGCAGCCGGGAATGTTTTCAAAAACCTAGATATCCAGCAGTCTGATAGAATTTTAACACAAAAAATGCAAAGCGACTGTAAGCAATATTTTGGGTTTGTGGTAGAGGAATTCGCTGGAATTACAGGTGTATCCGAGCTTCACTGCTGGGCATTTTGTCTTCTTGAGACCGTGACCAGCGAGCGGATCATGCAAGAATCGAGAACGTGGCGATGTTCCGAGAATTTGTCCACTACAAATCCAAAATAATTTTTAAAGTTGCGTTGTATTTGCAAACAAACTTCAAATACTCTCAATACATTACGATGCTTTCTGTGGGAATTCGGTCACGGTTGTTCAAAAAACTTGACACGATGTTTGTTTTTACAATTCACACAACGTTGCTTCAAGCTGTTCAATTTTGACTCAAGTGAGAAAGGAAATATCATGGTATCAAATATCGCAGTGCAGTGAACGTCATAATTTTCATTCAACGGGCTGCTTTTATTGCTTGAACTGAATGAAACTGATTGCCATTTAATAAGTGTTAACTTAAATTCGTTGGTGATATACCTTAGAAGGCATAAGTAGTTTTTTTTCCTCCTTGCGTAATTTACAGACTTTCTTCAGTTACGTTGCTTATCAGGCGCCGGGTTAATTGAAATCGTCTGGCTTTCAATCTGCTGTTTATTTTGTCGCGATTTGCATATTTGCTATCACTACTGTATGTGATTACTTCCATTCGATACAGCGAAATTATTGCCGAGTATGAATGCCATGATGGGCAACTTCAAATGGCATGGAAAGGTTTTTTTTCCTAGGTTGCTTATCACGCGCCGGGTTAAGAGAAATCGTCTAGGTTTCATTCTGTTGTTCATTTTGTCGTGATTTGCATATTCCCTATCATTACTGCCATCCGATACAGCGAAATTTTCGCTGACTATGGATGCCACGATGGGTTTGACAACAGAATTACGTTTTCACAAGGCAGAGATGTTTTTTTTTTACGGCGAAGACGGCAAGCAGAATAATCAACAAGGTGAACCAACAATAATTCAAAGATTAAAACTTGTGCAGTGTAACGCTGCAACATCATAATTTTGGTACGTTATTAAGATAAGATAAGATGAGAACTTTATTTCAGTGATAGCGTTATAAAGCGGTTCTGCGAAAGGTTAAATTTTTTACTGCGCTTGCAATTCGCTGTGTTTTCAATTGAATTTACCCTGCAAGCAGAGAGTGGAAGATCGAAGAGACCTCTGCTCACAGGGTAATTTGAATTTCGCTTTTACATGGATTTACAAATCATGCATTTGTTTTGAACTGAAGTCGTGCTTTGTTCGCCATAACAAAGCATCACACAAGGAATATTGGTTACGAATAACAAAGGCTAACACGTTGACAAAAACGCGTGGCCCTTTTGCGTGGGCAATAACGCGTTGGCCATTTTAACGCGTTAGGGGTTCGTCGAGTACACGCGTTTTATGTTCGCTTAGTTCTGAGCGGTACTGTATATCTTATTAGACGTTTTGTTGTGTAGTATTGCCGAGTATTTTCACGAGTTGTGCCATATTTTGGCGAGCCCGTAGGGTGAGTCAAAATACAAACAACGAGTAAAAATTCTCAGCAATACTACACAACAAAACGTCTAATAAGAGATTTATTATCCAACACGCCAAATTGGTTTGTTCTTGCGAGCAAATTTGTGGATATTTATTTACAGTGAGTGCGTGATAGAAGTAGGCGAAGCGGAACGGAATTGGCCCGGGAAATCCAGCTAACTGATTGGTCAACGGCAGGAAACCTGTCTAACCGGTCCTCTGGAGTATAAATACCGCGTGATATTTGTACTCGTCTTAAGCGTTATTTATACTCTGCGAAGTGCAGTTGGATAATAAAATGAAATATTGACTAATTTCTGAGGAACTTCACCAACTAGAAACATACCTTTGAATTTATGTTTAAGTCTAAGTCTTTTTAATCCTTTCACTAGAGGACATTTTTTTTGGTTTAACTCTTTAGCAGCTTCTTCCTTTTCTATCAAGTTTTCAAAGACCCAAGTATGCCTGACATGGATTAGTCACGACTTGATTCGAAACAACGAACTGGCTTTGTTTTCCCCGACAAATCTTCAATTTTACCATTTTCAAAAACTGAAATTGTTCCTTTTGTATTTTTGCTTATTTATATGTAAAGAATAGATATGAATGATGCGTTTAGTGACATATTACGGGAAAGCGATGTTGAATCGAGTAGATAGGATCAGACAAGGCTAGACAGCGCGTCTGAGAACCAATCAGAAGCGGGGCTGACCGGTGTACTTCACATGCAGTTCAAAGGGTCATGCTAGTTGGCTGTGATTGGTGATTTTCGATCTGTATTTTTTTGTAGCGGAGAAGCCTTCGTCTGAAAACTTGTACCGTTGTAAATTTTGGCAATTTACACTCGCTTCTAGGTCTATTGCGAATTTGGTAGTTTGGTTTTTGAAGGTTAGTCGTGAAGAAAAGCCAGTTCGTTGGAAGAAAAAGACAGCTCGTTGTTTCGAATCAAGTCGTGACTAATGCATGCTGCGGTTTGGTGGTTATCTTTTACCGTTTCATCTCACTTCTGATTGGTCATGAAACAATAAACATTCCAGAAATTTTCTCTGGTGTTCAAGGTTTTACAGCAAAGACTGTAAATTTATTTGCTTTTAAATTTTAACTTGATGTCCAAACTTTATTCAAATTTAAAGCAAATTTCAATTTAAACTTATTTCATTATTTTAGTCAATCTTTTTATCCATT
>JAHPZR010024855.1:0-2500 GCA_019787425.1 Platygyra sinensis | reverse complement strand
TTTTGTACAATATGCTTTTATTTTCCCACTAAAATGCTCCATCTTAATGGTCCATTATTTCCACTAAAATGCTCGGTTTCCTCCAAAAATGTCACTAAAATGCTTGGTTAATGCTCATACATAGGAGTTTTTAAATTTTCATAATCAGAGTGCTTAACAACAACGCATACTTAGTATAACAAGTTATAAACAACAACTCATGTAAAATTTTTAATACACTGGAAGATAATTCTTTAAATAATAATCTGCTGTTCTGTTAATCCTTTGTCCTCTTTTGGTGACACTTGGGTGAAGAGGCCAAGTTAAGTCTTCATTTTCTCGTAAAAAATATTTATTTCTATATTCTGTGGAAAAAATACCGTAAACGTCCATGTGTAAGCCGCACTTTTTTTCACTAAAATTAAGTCCAAAATCAAGGGTGCGGCTTATCCACGGATACATCTGTGTTTGGAGATCGCAAAAACCTAATTAATATTAATAAAACTTCTTAACTTGTCAAGAAATAAACATAAAAGAAACTGAGAGTTTGTTGCTGTTGTTCGTTGACTTTTTTCATGATTGGTGGCTCCTAAAGGAGCCGTTTGTGTCTTTGAGTGTTTATCGGCGAATCTAGCTCCATGAGTTCTTTCAAGCGATTAATTTTCACTTTACTCGAACAACTAAACACCAACCCACGAGGAATCTCCATTCTTCTACACAGCTGTTTTCAGTGACGTCTACAGCCAGTCAATTCCATGATATCTTTCCGCCACGTGCGATAAAATACCACAAAATTCGTGAGTACTCACGAGGGAAATGGCCGACTATTTCGTTGCTTTTGACTACTTTCCCGGCAAATTTGTCGACTTTGTTGTCAAGCTCCTGATCTGCCTGAAGTTTTTCGCCTATTGCGGGTTTTCAAACAACTTTATAGACATGATATCCCCGAACAGCCGAGTCCAAAGTAGGGGCGCTTTCCATTCGACCAAATACTCCGGTTTGAAATTCCGGGTATTCCATGCGACGAATGGAACAGTATTTTCCGTTTCGTTGGACTAAACCCGTCCTAGGTCAGTTTCGCGCGAAAATATGCAATCAAACAGAGAACTCTTTTACCTTTGTTTACTTGCGTTGGGGTTGCTCGATGGACGAAACTGAAGTTGAAATAAACCATGTATTAGGTGAGGGTAACAATATAACTTTTATCGTAAGAATTTGAAAGGAGTCTGCGACTACATTAAGGTTACGATACCTCTACTTTCCTGATGAGTTCAACATTGGCTTTCGAATGACAAGCAAGCTGTTCACTCGAACAGTTATGCTCACATTTCACGTAGCTCACGTGTAGTTCACACTACTCACTAAAGCTTGTTGAGGCCAATCCACTGCAATAATGTTGAAGTAAGATACATGTATTTCAGTCATTTGTCAGTGTGACGCGAGTCACGCTAATTTCCGTTTTTGCTTTTTCTTAGTTAATCGTTAAACACTGATTATGTAATAAGATTTTCTATGCACGTGGTGGTTTCAGTTTTCTTCGGAGTTTTTAAGCACACAAGCTACTGTGCGACGGAGTTAGTCTTTTTCCTTTGTATTTTGCTTCGCCTGGAGTTGGACAGTGTGAGTTATCGCGATTTTCATTGTCTTATTATTTTATTTCCTCCAATTCATACCGTATTTAACCACAGCTTTCAAATCTCGCCTTTGTAGTTTTTCCACCACGTGCCATGAAAGTGAATTCAATAAAGAAGTAATTGTGATATCGTGGCATTGAGGTTTCAACGGCGGTTCTCGGCCGATCGCACATCGTAGTCGGGAACGCGACAGTGGAAAAAACTACAACTACTCACAGGCCCAGACCTCATGAACAGCTTAAGGTTATTCCTCACAATTGCACTGTGCATCCTTTCTGCGCATAATTTATGGCGTCATTTAGTGCGCCCGCGTGCACGCACATATTGAAAACCTGGCGGATTTGCCTTGATATGGAGGGCTGTCAGTTGGAAAATGGCTATAGCTCACCAACGAGCTCGGGCACCCAAACTTTTTTTTCAGTCATTGTAATCAATTTATCATAAACATTGCTTGAGGAAAGACTGATCTGATTCCTATTGCTGAAAATTGAATAAATAACGAAAATAGCAGGTAAACTGTGGTCTTTTCTGTTTTGCCCTATGGTAACCATGTCAAGAAATTTGGTTGAAATTTTATTCAAGAATTCAGCTTTCTGTCTAAATCAAACTTAAAAAGTTTATTTGTGTCTGATACAATGCATTGACTCCAGTTTAATGCGTGTTCTCATGAGTCTCGGTCACAAAAATTAATAATTATTACTGGGAATGCGTTCTTGTAATAAGCATTAAATAATGCCAAAATGGGTCATTTTCAATGCCCCAGTGCTCCTTAATGAGTATGGGCACCCCCCTTTTTTATTTCAAAATTGAAGTTTTCATATGATAAATATTCAGTGGGCAAAGTTTGAACGAAAATCTATTGTCAGTTTTATTTCAGGGGAATTACC
>JAHPZR010024854.1:0-15455 GCA_019787425.1 Platygyra sinensis | reverse complement strand
TCAGTTTTTGCATCAGAAAATTGAAAAATAAAATACTTGTTCGGCGGCCGTCACCACCATGAAATATTTAGAAGTATATAGGAATCAAAAATCGAGAGCAATTCTTACTCTCAATGGCTGAATAATTTTTATACATCAAATGATAAAATCTTTGCTAAGCCATAATTCCTCACACTGAAGCATTTCTTGGCTTGTACTCCTTTTTGTTCATGGAGACTAACAGCACTTACCGCCTGCGCTCCCAAGACCATGACTTCCTCTGGTGAAATAGGACTAAGTCTATGGAGGGTTTTTAGTGTCAAAATTCAAAACCGCATTTCAGACATGCTATTTTTCTATTTAAATATTCAATCCTGTAATTAAAACCTAAAGATCTTCAACTCAAATATGATATCCTTCTATTCCGATTTCTAATTCGTAAATTAAACTTCTTGTTCGACAATTCAGATACGCTATTTGGTTGCTGAAACATCCATGGTTTCAATTCAAAACAACATTTCTTCAATTCAATTGTGCTCTTTTCCTATTCAAACGTACAATCCTTCGTTTGTTTGGCTAGCAGAAAAACATTTTTTTTACAGGATTGAATATTTGAATAGAAAAAGAGCATGTCTGAAATGCGGTTTTGAATTTTGACACTAAAAACGCGCCATATAAGTCCAACCGTTTCCGTTTTTAGATCAAAGTTAAAAACTTACTTTTTTAAATTTAGCTTATAGCATGTCATAATCTTACAATATGTTTGTATTATTGTATTATTTTAAAGAACCTTTTTATTAGATTTTTACTGTGATCTTAATCTTACATTGTAAAGCGCTTGAGAATATTTTATAATTTTAGTGCCATATAAATCTTATCTTGACTTTTTTACTCGCCAGGATGTGCTAACTATTTCTCTACAAAGTTTTGTCAACGGGCCAAAAGTTGGTGCAATAAAAGCAGCCACAAAGGAAGGTTAACGACCAGAAAGTGCAAGTCAACCTGTGGAGATTGCTAAGCGAAAAATGATCTACAAATTGGTTACAGGTTTGTTTGCAAGGAGAGGCAGTAGATACTTCCCGTGTTGTCACTTGTTATACTTATGTCCACGCTTATAAGCATGAGTGCAAACTAGAAAACGAAATTGATGACTTCATCAGAGTGCCAATTTAATAACTGGCTGACTAAATGACTGCCTGTTTGACATTCTACAAGACGGAGGACAGATTGACGGTCTGACCGACCAATGGACTAACGGACTAACAGACGGACAGACTGACGGACTTACGGACTCGTGGACGCACGGACTCAAGGAATCACGGACTCGCTCCCAGTTACTAGTAAAAGAAAGTTATAACTCACGTTTCATGATACTTCTGTCAATAATGACAATACGTAGTCCACAAGTGCCTTTTTTTTAGAAATTGGCGGAGTCGAATTGGCTTCACATTGTTGGCCATTCGCCAAAATGGGAAAAAAAACATCTTTTATACGCAACAGAGCGCGAAGAGGATAGGTGAGGTGAGGTGAGGTGATACGTAGAATTGTAGGTTTCGGAATGCAAGTTTTGAGTACGTGTCTCCCAGAATAATTGAACAACGACCCCATGTTTTCTGTGAACGAATAACAATAAATGGGGTTACTAAGAAAATGATGTACTTTTGGTGCTGAATGTACTCGCATTTCGCTCGTCCGTCCACTAACAGTTTTCTAGACTAAAGCGTGTTTTATGTTCTGTTTGGTAATTAGACCACGACTAGCGTCTTCAAATTCATTTCACTAATGAATCTATGTTTCTGTTTTGCAGTTATCAGCCTTGGTGATGTATGCGAGGTTATAAGCTGAGCTTTAGATTGGGGGAAGGCCTACATAGTTTACACGTGTTCCAGCTTAGAATAGAATAGCCGCTGAAATTGTGGCAAACATTGCGAAGTTTATAATTATGTTTCACTTTTAATCTCGATACGTAGGATACCCTATTCACTGTGTAAGCTGCTGAAATAAATTTCTGGTGTATATACCGTCCACGCATTGTGTTGTTTTCTTCCTCCCCAAAAATCTAGATTCGATGAGTGTGTTAAAATACATATTCTCATAGTTTTATCACAAAATGAAAACAAACGGAGCTTAAAAGAGTTTGTGGTGACTGATTCACTCCATGCATTTCCTAAAATATTTCTCTGCAATTGTAATCTAGACGTCGGTAACATCTCCCTCTATGATGCATAAGGCTCTCAGACTTTAAAGGTAACAAATAAAGTAAATAATGAAATAATGAAAGTTACTTTCGGTTGGCTTGGAAATCAGGTTCCGAATGGTCAGGCTATACACAGTAAACTATAGTTGGCAAACTGATCTTGGCAAATTCAGGTTGGTGTATGTAAACGTGTTTGGTAGCTGTTCAGAGGTTCAGAATATAGCCCGTGGTTCATTTTTGAAGAAAGCTGTTTAAAATAACTAAGTTACCACGCGGGCTCTCGTTGGTCGATAGGCGTGGCTAGATGAGAGTATGTTAACACGGTTGTGACGTTTTAGATCATATTCGCGCGTATTTTTGAGGATTAATTCAGAAAAGCAATAGAGCACTTTTTCATGGCTACTTAGCCTCATCTAAACACTCGGGAGATTGGGAGTATTATCGAAAGTTATGCAAACCCTCGACTACGTCTCGCGTTCGCATAACTGTCTTAAATTCAACCAACCTTCGTCGTGTTTAGATGAGGCTGTGTAACCACGGAAAAAGTGCTCTACAGCTTAAATATAATATGGATAGAAAAATCAGCGCAAATCTTTTTAAGGGGAAATCTGTTTTTAGCTCATTTACTTTCACAGAATTTCTTGCGGGTCGATTTTGTACTAAGTTTCGTCAAATTATTCGACTTAAGCGAGGTCTCGAGATCCGACACTGAGAGCCTCCGAGGTTTTATCATTTTATCTCAAGTTGAGAACTTGGGTCTACTTGCGACTGGCCGTTTGGCCTGGGCTTGCGTGCACTTGCGTTGACTCGCGATGACTTGCAAGCACATTTGTCGAGATCAAATTTGCACGCAGGTCGACGAATTTTTTTCACCGTTTGGCCAGCCAAGCCAAGTCAACGCAAGTCAAGTAACGTCCATTAACCTATTATTAGCCAATGAAATAGAGGATAGTCATTTTTTGAATGTCTTTTCTTGCGACTTGCGTGTACTTGTGAGGAAACTTGCGAGTGCGCTTGGCCACCCAACGCAAGTTTCTACGCAAGTTCAACTTGCTTCCACTCCCGACTACTTGCCGGTCCGTTTGGCCAGGGCTTTACTGTGCGTTTACTGAAAGCGGGGCCACCCAGACAATAACAACCAATCAAATGGGAGAAGCGAAACAATAGATTCCAACAATTCCAAATCCAGCCAATCAAATGTCAAGTACAAAACAATGAAATCTCAACTTGTTCGTTGTGATGCTCGCGACTACGGCGCTTTACACTTTAAACATTCGGCCACACAAAATATCTTCTTTACGGTTTGTCACCTTTTACAAAATAAATTTCGATCCTGTTGTCTTTGCGTGCCTCTATTTTTACCCAGCTTTCGACGACCATGAAAACCGCCACGCAGTTCTCGGAAGAGGTATCGGGTTCACTGTCACAACAGCTGTACATTTCGGAGTTTGAGCTCCTTTCTGGGTCATCAGTGTATTGAAATAGCATCTTCCTCCAAAATTCAAACGATATATTTTTCCGCGTGGTACTGTCAAAGCGTCAGTGTGTTAAAACTAAGGCAAAAACAAAAGACGGCGTCGTGGGAACCTTCCCTACTCAGAGACCACTGTTTGAAGGGTTTCTTTTACATGTAAACAGCTGCAACAATATTCAAACCCTACACCACACACTCTAGGCGATATGTCTTTACGAGTGACACTCTTACGCAGCTTTTCTTTGCATGTATTTTCTAAACCAACCGACTACCCAATAGAAAGTGTAGGGTCTGCTTCCAGCCAAACTGAGAAGTGTTTCAAAAAGGTCTGTCCAGTTTTGAGAATTTTCAAATATTACTCATAGTATAAATCCTTAATTTTGCCCCCCAGTCATAAATAACCGATACTTATAGCGGGCCCTCAAAATGCATCTACCAACCCAGGCAACTGCATGAAAATGTTGTGTCAGTACCGTAGTATCTGTCTTTATTTGCTCTCAAAGTGCTCAAAACAAACGTCAAAAACTCACGATTCACAATGGTTCAAGCTCAAGGACACACACTGATCAACCGCACGGCCTCGGTCGATGAATAAAATCACAACTGAATAAAACTCTACGCAAATTCATCAAAAGCTTACACGTGTAAGCTTATATAGGTATGTGAGGTTTTCTGAAAATTACAAAACAAAGGCATTAGGGTCCAAATGTTTTGTTTTGAATAGCGAAGGCGAAATCTAACTTATCGAACTGTTTGCTTCTAAATGAATGCCACAATAACTTCATAATAAACTCCTCCGACAAAAACCCGCTCGCTCAAAACACACAGCGATCAAAGTTCAATGTTCACGTCACGTGATAAGCAAAAATTCTACCAAGGGGAGTCGGGAGGGACACATTGAAATATTTACTACAAAGCGACAGTTGGCATTAAGGCCTTAAGGACGTTCGCGCCCACTGCTACTGCGCATCTCTAGTGCGCACACTATTCATTGGCTACGCGCGTGCCACGTCATTTTCAAGCGCGGGCACCGAGTCGAAAACTCAACAAAATATAGAGCTAATGGCCTTTGCGTTAACTTTGTGTGCGAATATTTTTGTTGGATGCTCGGTGACCCCCACTTTTTTTTCGGCAGATCACTTCCTTTTCTGATTCTTTCCATTATACTAAAAAACAAAAAAAATCTGTACGTGGGAAGTTTTAATTATTTCTCATATACTATTCAAATAGGGTCGAATTGGTACATGGATACAGGTGTGCGTAACTAAAAGTTGTATTTTTTTAAGGCTAATTCTAGCTGATTTAATGGAACATGTAGCAAAGATCTATCAAATAGGCCTATACATGCTGTGTTAAACACACATAACTTAGATATGATTCTTCAACTTAAATATATGCCGATAGTAATGAATCCGGGCAGAATCGCCCAGTCAGTGGCTGGAAATCCTAGAAATGCTATGATCTGTGACGCGCCTTATCTTCTAAACGAGTTCGGTGACCCCCGATTTTTTTTACGTTTTTCATCTAATCTTATCATTTTCTACCTGCAGTCAAAGTTTTAAAAAAATCTGTACGTGGGAAGTTTTTGGGCGCGACCGTCCTTAAGCCAGTGACACGCTTTTTTTGTTAGGGATAAATTACATGATGAGGTGTGGCCAAACTAGGGTTTTAGGAATACAACAACGTAAAATAAATGTCAATGATAGCATGACACAAATCTTCCTACTGCAGATTCTGCAGATATACCTACCAAGACCCACACAAAGGATTGCAAGTAAAAGAGCTTTCTAAGGTTTTAACATCTAAAAATAGGTTTAAATATCTTTTGTGATTTTATACTTCCTTTTCTTTCAAATAACTACCCTGGAGTCTTGGTAATTTGATGTAAATGCGAGATGTTTTTATTCGAAGGTAATCTTTACCGGCAATAAAATTGCAAACGATCGCGTTGGTCTAGGCCTTCATATTAATTTTTGTTGTGATTTGAAAGAGCTTTGTATTTTAAGACTACAAAAACACAATTGCTCTTTCTAGATCCAAATAGTATCATAGCTGCGTAGTTCACATAACAGAAGATTTCCCGACTTCATCGACACGTTTGGCAGATTGCTGTCGTTAAGAGCCCAATTACGAGTTAAAAATGGTTAACCGTGATTTCTTCCGTCTTCTTTTGGTTTTTGGGATTTGGTACATATGTACTGGCCAGTCGCCGTGGTCACTGTGGTAAGAGGAATGTATTTAATAATTATCTTTAAAAACCCAACAAAGCTTTTTCAGTTGTAAATCTTTACTATATATTTATAATGGTTGATAATGATGGCTGAAACATCGAAACATGTTCCGAAAAGTGAAAAGCGTTGTTGTGTTTTTAAAGATAATTGTTACAGTTCTGCTAAGAAGACCATTTAGAAATGTATTTGCACTTAATATACTTTAAGGCCGGCAAGATACAGATTTTTGTGGGTGGATTGAATGATTCTAAACAATATGGAAAATAAGTCAAAAAATAAAAATAAAAATGATTTAATGGCATTTAGCGCGAGACGATAAAACTGGTACATATACACTGTTCTACCTGCAGGATTTGACTGCCTTGTCAGGGTTTTCTTAGCAAAACGAGGTAGAGTTACTCCTGTCTTTTAAGAACAGCAAAGCATTTTGTTCAGCGCTGAGGAAGTCTTATATATGACGCAACCTCAAAGAAATAAATGTACACATAACTCAGGTAAAATTCTAGCATCTATATAAACGATGGTGACACGAACCAATAAATATATCTCGTTTTCGTTCCTCGAGAGCGATCATAATTTCGTTTCTGCAGCCGGGAAATTTGAGATTTTTTAAGAAGACTGCAACTTGGCCGCCCCTCTAGGTTTTTCGCGTCCATCTGCTACGTCATTCTTGTTCTTTTTTGTGGTGTCTTTCCTTGTTGTTGATGTTTTGGGGTTTTGTGGTTTTTCACTTTGATTGCATTAGACAAAAAAGGGAATGCCGTCCCAATGCATACTAGAAAGACACTTTTTGGACGGGCGAAAACAAATTACATCATCGCAAAGCACGTGTATACGAGACGATTTTCTTTTTCGCTCATTCACAATCGCTCGTTTTTAGTAGTTTTGATTCTGGACCGTACGTAGCCTATTTGGTTAGGATGCGAGATGACGTGCTTTAATTCTGTTACGTAATTGGGACAACAATTATTTATTCTGCTCACGAACACGACTTTGAATCGCCTTGGCTTTAGGACATTAACCGTGGCCGTGAACAGCTGCTATGTTTCACTGGCTATATTTTGATTACTTTCGTTTCGTTTTCGTCGCCAAGATCTGTAAGAGTAAGCCGGAATGTAACGATCACCAATGTAAAGATATTCAACTTAGAGAGCTATTTCATTTACATCACAAGCGTAGAACGCACTTATAATCTTTGATTACTACTACTAGTTAAATGAACATGCATACATACCTTTTTTTCTTCCAGGTGCCAAGAGCGCCACAGAGAACTGAGGAAACAGCGTGAGGAGTAAGTAACAAGAATTTAGCAACAACAAAAACTTCGGTCATGAGAAATAAAAAATCAAGATGAAGCTGAGTTTTTACCACAGTTTCTCTCTAACATAAATCAGAGTAAAAACCTGTAAAGTTTTTCTTTGTTTTGTAGCTATTGTTAGTGTTAGGGTCTATTATGTTGACTTCTTTGTTTTCTTTTTTTACGTCACTGTTGAGTATCGCAGGTTTTTACACCGAGGATGAGCCGAAACTAGCTCAATTTTGTGAAGCTTAGTAGACGCGAAAGAGCACTATGAAAAAAATTTAATTAAACATTTCTTCCAAGATTACAGTGAAATATCTGTAAAAATGAAAATTGTTTCAATATCAGTGCGTTCATTCGGAGTAGTACTGAGAACTAATTATGGAAGTCACTAACTAGGGGACAAAAACTTAGTTTACGTGGTAATTAGCGCGTGGGTTGAATAGACCTCAAGCTGAAACTGAGAAGAGAAGAATTTTCGTGATTGCATGGTAAATTTTACTGATAAATTTCAAATTGCATGTTAATAAAGTGTGAATCATTATGTATTTCAACTATTTATTAGAAGGCAGCAAAAGAGTACAAATGTATTTAAAGACAATGTTTTTATGTACGTGTCATCATTTGTCTCATTGCAGTTTTCAGAATGAATAACAACATTCTTTGAATTGATGCACTAAAATTACAGTTCGAGTATCCACCATGTTTGTTTGTAAAGTAGTGCCGCTGACCATTTGATTGCCGACGTGCATTAGGCTCCTAGAGGACTGGTAACAATAACAAAAAAGCCTGCACGAGACTTGAAAGAGTCAATGGACTATTTTGTCATCATGATTTATATTTTTTTATCGGATAAAGCTCCATAACGTTATTATTTGATTTTTGTTTGAACTTAATTCTAAAAAAATATTTTTTACTCAGTGGGTTAAAACAAAATTCCCATTCAGTCACACTTAATGTTTTGAGTCCCATTCCCAGTATAAAAATCCCAGTCCCGGTGGATCAAATCCCATTTTCCCACCCATATTTTAGGCCAAACCCAGTCCCATTTTACCCCTTCAGGACCCTCATTAATGACTGGTCCTGCGGGAAACAGTGAGTTTTGTATTCCCTCGAGCTAAATGTTCCTCTCGGTTTCGTCTCGGGGAACATTGAGGGCCTCAGTGAAAAAAAAGTCACTGTTTCACTTGGAGCCAGTCGTTTAGTGCTTAATATTACCCTCATTACGTTTTAGGCTGAGGGAAGAATTGAACACACTGCGGAGGGACTTGAACAGGATGAAGACGAATTGGAATGTTAAAGGAAAGCAAGTGAGTATGAGCTGTATACAGGGATAATTTTCACGGAATATGGGATCTATAGAGTGTGTGCAAGGTGACGTCATCAAATTCTCAACTGTAAACTGGAAGTTATCGCCGTGCGTGACATAAAGCTAAGATAACGTTTGTCGAAAAATATACACTTATCTAGTAATTTTCAGCCATTTTAGAAGTTTAAGTATTAGGAAAACGTGCTTGTGTAAATGTTTTTTTGGCTCGGTTCAGAAAATCAGTCCAGAAGATAGCCCCATTCACACTACACCGGAGGAATTATAAAACGAAGGATTCACATGAAATGTTTTCGGTCTACATAATTTGATTTTTGTTTGAGCAAAACTCGCTCAGGCAAACCACATGATTAGCATAACCCCATCGATCTCGAGACGCTCTGTTTTTAAAATTTCAAAATCCAAATTTAGAATTCGTCCCGTTTGAAGAGCGTTTTCAAATGCAATTTTGCTGAAACAAAAGAAAGTTCTTACATAAGAAAAGAGTTGAACTCCCGCGGGATTGGTTTGACACACCAATGGCGGCCGTTTCTTTAACTGTTCAGAAACACCAATATGGCAGCCATCATTCAGTCTTGCGTAGGTGTGTTGTTCGTCGGTTAATGCTTTCGCTCATGTGTTCGTTGGTTCTTTGATGCCACAATAACTGTTTCCTTCGTTTCTTTTCTCAAACGCAGTATCGTCAAGAAAAAGTTTTGGAACGTATCTCACAGTAAGTAAAATTTTACGTCATTTGCAACATTTCCAGCAAAATGTGATTGTATTTTGTGTTCTGAGTTCGCGTTCACGAGTCACGACTCAAATAAATCATGTGTTCTAAAAATAATTTTAAATGGACGGTAGGTGAAAAATAGGAATTGCAATAATCAAGTCCAAAAGTGGGTAATGGTAAGTAATGCCTACACCAAGTAAACACTTTACAACTTCCGCGTCCATTTCAGGCTCAAAACAAATTAAGTCGCTAAGATCTTTCAGTCACACTAAAAGGGCCACATAAACAAAGTTTCCATTCCGTGTATGATGCCGATTTATGCTATTTTTTCAAGTACAGTCCATTCGTTCTTTCCCGTCCGGGCCGTGGAGGTACTTCGAGAGATTTCCGTAATTTTATTCACGAGTGTGGAAATCTTGCTATAGCGCTCACGCTAAAAAACCTGCCGACGTACACTTGTAGAAAAACAAGCAACCATGTTGAACGCACAGGCTACACAGTGGCCGCCATATTGTTGAAAACAAGAGCAGCATTCCTATAACACCTCATATAAGAAACCCATGCTTGACCGAAGCAAATTGCCAAATGCTCGCGGAAGTTTTCTCTTTTCGAGGATCGCGAATCAATGAAACTGATGGTAATCAATGAAACAGCCAATTAAATTGAGGGATTTACGTTCTAGACTGCAGCTGCTGTTGTAACGGTTATGCGAGAAATGGTTTTAACGATTTTGTCTAGTGACTCGTAGCTCGTGCTATTGTAAGACAGTTTATTCTAGCCTCTCTCATTCATTCGACAGAATCAGTACCATGATAACCAAAGCTCAGCCCTTTAACAGCAGTCTCTACGAATTCTGCAAGAGCTGCACCTGGGTATGTTGTCATTTATTTCCTTTATACAGTGGAACCTCGATTTAACGAACCTCTATTTAACGAAGTCCTCGATATAACGAACAATACCCTATGTCCCGGCCAAAATTACAGTAAAATGTATGGAATAGAACCTCGAAATAACGAACCTCGATATAACGAATTCCTCGATATAACGAACATAATCAAGAAGCCCAAACGTAAAATATACCTCGATATAACGAATTATAATGTCAACACGCGACAGAAGATAAACGCTGAACAGATCAACAGTCAGCAAATCCTTTAATTCATATGGTAAAGAAACAGTAACCTTTCAGTCAACAGCTTAATATATGTCATAGACATTGTCGCGTTCCCGACTACGATGTGCGATCGGCCGAGAACCGCCGTTGAAACCTCAATGCCACGATATCACAATTACTTCTTTATTGAATTCACTTTCATGGCACGTGGTGGAAAAACTACAAAGGCGAGATTTGAAAACTGTGGTTAAATACGGTATGAATTGGAGGAAATAAAATAATAAGACAATGAAAATCGCGATAACTCACACTGTCCAACTCCAGGCGAAGCAAAATACAAAGGAAAAAGACTAACTCCGTCGCACAGTAGCTTGTGTGCTTAAAAACTCCGAACTCCGATCTCCGAAGTAAACTGAAACCACCACGTGCATAGAAAATCTTATTACATAATCAGTGTTTAACGATTAACTAAGAAAGCAAAAACTGAAATTAGCGTGACTCGCGTCACACTCCTCGCCCAAGGATCTGCGTGGATCCTTGCTCTGTGACAGTTCTTCTTAGCGGACTGAGTGCTCATCAGAAGGAACCAGTAGTACTAATGCACCGATTGGTCGTTCGTAAGTCCTTTTCTGCCCATCTCTGCAGATCAGCACCGTCGCTCTTCGGACTCTTCCTTCCTCGCTCTTGATCGCATGTACGACTCTGCCTAGTGGCCAATTGTTTCTGTGGGCTTGTTCATCCTTCATCAGCACAATGTCGTCGACAGCTAGGTTGCGGTGCTCCCGGTTCCATTTTGTCTTCACTTGTAAGTTCTGGACGTACTCTCGTCTCCACCTTATCCAGAACTGTTCAGCTAGGTATTGAACCTTCCTCCATCTCCGTCGGGCGTACAAGTCCTGTGAAACGAACTTTCCTGGGAGCGGTCCGAGCGGACGAGTCTTTTGCGTCAGCAGTGTTGATGGTGTTAACGGGAGAGGCTCGTCTGTGTCGGACGGTATGGCTGTGATGGGTCGGGAGTTAACTATAGCAGCGACCTCCGACATCAAAGTAACTAACAGCTCGTGGGTCAGTTTCTGTACTCCGCTCTCTATCAACATGGCATCCAGGATGCGCCTAATCGTACCTATTTGGCGTTCCCAGACCCCGCCAAAATGGGACGCGTGCGGCGGGTTGAACTGCCATTCACAGTCTTGTTCGGAAAGGTACCTCTCCACTGACTTCTTATCCATTTCGGCCAAGGCTTCGTCTAACTCGGACTTTCCACCAACAAAGTTACTACCTCGGTCACACCTCAATCGTGTGACAGGTCCTCGTATGGAAAAGAACCTTCTTAAGGCACATATGAATGAACTAGCGTCCATGGTCTCGAGGAGTTCGATGTGGATTGCTCTGCTGGATAGACACGTGAAAACCAGACCCCAGCGTTTGCTGCCTGCTGCTCCTCCTCTAGTCCGCCTCGTCTGTACCGTCCACGGTCCAAACACATCGAAGCCGACGTTGGTAAAGGGGGGTCCAATCTCTGCTCTGTCTGGGGGAAGGTCTGCCATCTTCTGTTCCAGCATAGGACCTCGTAGCCTCCTGCAAGTAACGCACGAGCTGATAAGACTGGCCACAGCTCCGTGTCCACCCACAAGCCAGTATCCAGCATTTCGCAGAGCTCCGTGGGTAATCTGCCTTCCCTGGTGGTGTACTTGCTCGTGGTAATAGCGCAGTATTAGCATTGAGATGTGGTGTCCTTTAGGTAATAGCACCGGATGCTTTTCTTTGAAGGTGAGGTCAGTCTGGTGAAGGCGTCCGCCAACTCTAAGTATACCAGTATCGTCGATGTAGGGATCTAGTCGGTAGACACTAGACTTCTTCAAGGATTTCTTTTTCGCTTTGGCTCTGTTACGGTCGCCATCATTTCTAGACGAACTTTGGGCAATGATGTCAAGCTCTTCCTTGAATGTTTCTCTCTGAACGGATTTGATGATGACCTCAGTAGCTTGTGCCATCACTTCGGGGGACAAGTAGAGGTAACGAACATGCAGGGATCGGCCTCCGCAGGTGTTTCTCTCTTTCTGAGACTTCACTTTGGCTATCAGGACGGCAATAGCTCGCCTTAGGGAGGACCAGGATGAGTATCTCTTGAATCTCTCTGCTCCCATAGTGGGGGACTCCGTTAACATAGTTCTGGTCATCACGAGCTTCGGCTCCTTTCTCACCTCAGGGTCATCTGCACTTAATAAGGCTTTCTCTTCACCGGGTATGGAAGTTTCTGAGGTATTCCTCAAGAACTCGGGACCTCTAAGCCAACTCGACTCTGCGAGGTCCTTTGGGTGTAGACCTCGTGTAGCCAGGTCAGCCGGGTTGTTGGAGCTCTCGACGTATCTCCACTGATCCGGGGAAGAGATCTTTCGTATTGTCTGGACGCGATTCGCTACATAGATGTGAAATCTTCTGCTTTCGTTGCAGATGTAGCCTAGGACGACCCTCGAATCTGTATAGAACTATGTTAACGGAGTCCCCCACTATGGGAGCAGAGAGATTCAAGAGATACTCATCCTGGTCCTCCCTAAGGCGAGCTATTGCCGTCCTGATAGCCAAAGTGAAGTCTCAGAAAGAGAGAAACACCTGCGGAGGCCGATCCCTGCATGTTCGTTACCTCTACTTGTCCCCGAAGTGATGGCACAAGCTACTGAGGTCATCATCAAATCCGTTCAGAGAGAAACATTCAAGGAAGAGCTTGACATCATTGCCCAAAGTTCGTCTAGAAATGATGGCGACCGTAACAGAGCCAAAGCGAAAAGAAATCCTTGAAGAAGTCTAGTGTCTACCGACTAGATCCCTACATCGACGATACTGGTATACTTAGAGTTGGCGGACGCCTTCACCAGACTGACCTCACCTTCAAAGAAAAGCATCCGGTGCTATTACCTAAAGGACACCACGTCTCAATGCTAATACTGCGCTATTACCACGAGCAAGTACACCACCAGGGAAGGCAGATTACCCACGGAGCTCTGCGAAATGCTGGATACTGGCTTGTGGGTGGACACGGAGCTGTGGCCAGTCTTATCAGCTCGTGCGTTACTTGCAGGAGGCTACGAGGTCCTATGCTGGAACAGAAGATGGCAGACCTTCCCCCAGACAGAGCAGAGATTGGACCCCCCTTTACCAACGTTGGCTTCGATGTGTTTGGACCGTGGACGGTACAGACGAGGCGGACTAGAGGAGGAGCAGCAGGCAGCAAACGCTGGGGTCTGGTTTTCACGTGTCTATCCAGCAGAGCAATCCACATCGAACTCCTCGAGACCATGGACGCTAGTTCATTCATATGTGCCTTAAGAAGGTTCTTTTCCATACGAGGACCTGTCACATGATTGAGGTGTGACCGAGGTAGTAACTTTGTTGGTGGAAAGTCCGAGTTAGACGAAGCCTTGGCCGAAATGGATAAGAAGTCAGTGGAGAGGTACCTTTCCGAACAAGACTGTGAATGGCAGTTCAACCCGCCGCACGCGTCCCATTTTGGCGGGGTCTGGGAACGCCAAATAGGTACGATTAGGCGCATCCTGGATGCCATGTTGATAGAGAGCGGAGTACAGAAACTGACCCACGAGCTGTTAGTTACTTTGATGTCGGAGGTCGCTGCTATAGTTAACTCCCGACCCATCACAGCCATACCGTCCGACACAGACGAGCCTCTCCCGTTAACACCATCAACACTGCTGACGCAAAAGACTCGTCCGCTCGGACCGCTCCCAGGAAAGTTCGTTTCACAGGACTTGTACGCCCGACGGAGATGGAGGAAGGTCCAATACCTAGCTGAACAGTTCTGGATAAGGTGGAGACGAGAGTACATCCAGAACTTACAAGTGAAGACAAAATGGAACCGGGAGCACCGCAACCTAGCTGTCGACGACATTGTGCTGATGAAGGATGAACAAGCCCACAGAAACAATTGGCCACTAGGCAGAGTGGTACATGCGATCAAGAGCGAGGATGGAAGAGTCCGAAGAGCGACGGTGCTGATCTGCAGAGATGGGCAGAAAAGGACTTACGAACGACCAATCGGTGCATTAGTACTACTGGTTCCTTCTGATGAGCACTCAGTCCGCTAAGAAGAACTGTCACAGAGCAAGGATCTGCGTGGATCCTTGCTCTGTGACAGTTCTTCTTAGCGGACTGAGTGCTCATCAGAAGGAACCAGTAGTACTAATGCACCGATTGGTCGTTCGTAAGTCCTTTTCTGCCCATCTCTGCAGATCAGCACCGTCGCTCTTCGGACTCTTCCATCCTCGCTCTTGATCGCATGTACCACTCTGCCTAGTGGCCAATTGTTTCTGTGGGCTTGTTCATCCTTCATCAGCACAATGTCGTCGACAGCTAGGTTGCGGTGCTCCCGGTTCCATTTTGTCTTCACTTGTAAGTTCTGGATGTACTCTCGTCTCCACCTTATCCAGAACTGTTCAGCTAGGTATTGGACCTTCCTCCATCTCCGTCGGGCGTACAAGTCCTGTGAAACGAACTTTCCTGGGAGCGGTCCGAGCGGACGAGTCTTTTGCGTCAGCAGTGTTGATGGTGTTAACGGGAGAGGCTCGTCTGTGTCGGACGGTATGGCTGTGATGGGTCGGGAGTTAACTATAGCAGCGACCTCCGACATCAAAGTAACTAACAGCTCGTGGGTCAGTTTCTGTACTCCGCTCTCTATCAACATGGCATCCAGGATGCGCCTAATCGTACCTATTTGGCGTTCCCAGACCCCGCCAAAATGGGACGCGTGCGGCGGGTTGAACTGCCATTCACAGTCTTGTTCGGAAAGGTACCTCTCCACTGACTTCTTATCCATTTCGGCCAAGGCTTCGTCTAACTCGGACTTTCCACCAACAAAGTTACTACCTCGGTCACACCTCAATCATGTGACAGGTCCTCGTATGGAAAAGAACCTTCTTAAGGCACATATGAATGAACTAGCGTCCATGGTCTCGAGGAGTTCGATGTGGATTGCTCTGCTGGATAGACACGTGAAAACCAGACCCCAGCGTTTGCTGCCTGCTGCTCCTCCTCTAGTCCGCCTCGTCTGTACCGTCCACGGTCCAAACACATCGAAGCCAACGTTGGTAAAGGGGGGTCCAATCTCTG
>JAHPZR010024851.1:2500-34763 GCA_019787425.1 Platygyra sinensis | reverse complement strand
GTCCACTGAAATTCTGACTACTATAAAGTACAGTGGCACATAAAAGCTAAGAGAAGACATTAAGCCAACAGTTTCCCATATATGCAGATTATACATTTTTGCAGAGGTATAAGTAACATAATCTTTAGTTTACAGCAGCACGACACAAATGTAGTAGAAGTACAGCAAGATAAGAACCATTTTAAGAGTTGAATGAAAATTTAACAAGAGTATAAGCTGGAACAGTTAGGATAACTTATACTTGAAATAAACATTGCAAGGTTTGTATTTAATTAATAGAAACAAATTAACAAAATCCTATTTTTGTGTTCCTTATGATGAGTTCAGTCGTTTTACTTGATTATAGTCCTAATATAAAGGACTGGTATTACTTTACATGTATATGAACATTATATGGAGCTGCCAATTTTAAGTTAAGTTGTATTTTTGTATTCCACTGTAAAGCTTGATACATGTAGGTTTATTTCCGAGTTAAGATTTGATGCAATATAGTGAGTTCAGGTGGATTTCACTGTTGACATTCTTGACTTTAAGCAACCTACGGGGATGAAGTTCCAAAGTGTTTCGATTATGTAATAAATGATATGTGCAGTTTCGAGAGACATTTTATATGCTTGTAACCAATGTCTTATTGCAAAGATCTGTTTTCAACAGCTCAAGTTGCACACAAGGGTTGAAAGCTCTTATTCTCTTTGTAAGCAGGAGTATTCCACATCTATCTATAATTCTCAGATTACTTCCATGAAGTCTTAAGACTTGTGTTTAAGCCAGTTCCTTCAAGTATTGTGATATTATTTCTAGCAGCTGATATAAGCACAAAAGTTTCAGTGATGGAGCTGCTCACTGTCACTCTCATATTATACTATAGTTGTTACTGCAGTGTTCATCTCTTGGCATATGTACATTACAATAGTACAACTTGGTTTACCTGCAATACACAATAAAGATAATAGTCACAAATTTAAGGTATAGGGTATGAAAATGAATGCAGAAAAAGTAATACAGTATATCTTTAATTTGCTGCCCTTTCCTCTCCCCCTTCCTCAACTTTTAAAACAAAATAAGCTACTTACCTAATTGTGGTGTACTACATTGAAGTGATATTTAATGCTTTTTATTTCGTGATATTTATTACTTGATATTCAGTTCAACACAGGAAAGGGTTTATGAAAGAAAATCACAGTTATAAATGGCATGCTTCCTCAAGAAATTGTCAGGACTTAAAATAGTTTCCTTTAACCTGAAACATTTATTCTTATGTCATGCATCTGGAAATTTAGGTAGAGTAACATATAATTTTGAATCTTTATGAGGACTAGGAATTCGAATTTAGGAACATTAAAACACAGGGAATTCAAAGCATTCTTTGTTTCTACAAATAAATGTTGACTGTTTTCTCTATGTGATTCAAATAGCTGTTTGATACATTTAGATGTTTATTTGGCATGGAAAGTTTCATATTCAGCTAAATTAAATATGAAATGATTTCATGTGATACACAGTGAAAATTGTAAACAAATATTCAAACAGCTTTCATGGAAATATAAATAGACTTATGATCACTATTAGAAGACTCCAGGTACTTGCTGATTGTACCCAATGTTCAACATTGGTATAAACATGATCTATCTGTGTATGGTAGTCAGTAGTATACTGGTAAATCAACTGAGTGATCCTTTGTCTGTTATAACATATTTTGTTAGAGCCTTTTGTTCTGTATTTTTCTGCATTAGATCAATATATTTGAGATTCCCAAGCAGTAGAGTTAGAATTGTAAGTTCTGTAAATACCAAGTTGTGACTTCAGATGAGTTAGAGCATCAATTAACTTTCAAATTGCAACTTTAGATTTTGAGCGATAGATACCAATGACATATTTGGAATTGGCTGAGTTAAAACTAACTATTCAGTTTGTACATTCATTTGCTTCACATTAGAATTACCCCGGCCAGTCGAGGGTTGCCATAATGCTTTTGTTCCCAACTATACGAAAGACTTCTTATCAGCATTTTCAGACCAAACGACATCCATAACACCGATAATATAAATTGCCAACTGAACAGAAAGAAGTCAACTCCGCAAAAACAACCAACAAATATGACACGAAATGGCGAACGATTAGAAAAACATGTGCTTTGTCATGCGACTATTTTCGGAATCGAGCAGTTTCCGAGCGAAAGAATCTATATTACTAGTACTCAAAAGTGCTCTTATAGCATATTTTTAAAGAAATAAACAACCATACCTTAGCTTCCAGATGACACGGCATTCCGCGTTTCATCCCTCCTCCGGTCTGCTGTCGATAGCTATCGTAGCTTTTAAGATTTCCATTTAGGATTGCGACGTCGATTTGTAGCAGCTAGTGTTCCTTAGTTAGCGTAACACTTCGCAATTTTCAACCCACGAAGGAATTCCTGTATACAGATCGAACGAAAAACCATCTGACCGACTCTTCGACCTCCGTGACGAGTTCGCCATTTTGTTGTACAAAAATATACCCCTCTCTAGTACCCTGATAAAAAGCCAAACATACGCTAAGAAGCGTTTGGCACAAAACAATACTTAGCGGGGGAGGTAGGTGAAAAAGTGTTTAATTCAACTTTAATGAATAAATTAATCAGAATCGAGTGAGTGAGTGATCGCCATTGGATGCCCACTACGCTCATGGATGTTAGTCATCCATGAGCAAAAAAGGGCGAAAGATTGACGATCACCGCTTATTCATTCACGAATTAAATAGATCAACTCGATAGATTCCGCCCGCTGTAGCGGTCCGTATGAGAGAATTCCGCCCGCTCCAGGAACCAATCAGATTGCAGGATTTGTTGAATTCCGCCCGCTCACGAGCCGAAAAGAAGATAAGTAATGGTAATAGGACTGAGTGGAGTCCAATTCGGTCTGTAATCATACGAGTGATAACAAAATCGGACGACCGCGCAGCGGGAGTCCGATTTGTTTATCACGAGTATGATTACAGACAGAATTGGACGACACGAAGTCTTATTACCAATTAATCATAAAAATTACAATTTCCGAGAAAAGAAGAATAGCAAAGTTATGAAATAAAGGGAAAATTTGCATTTAATGTCGCTCTGAAATCGACAACGGTCAAAATGGATTTGCTGGTTGCCAAGTGACGAGCGAAAAACAAGTCTTATGTCAGTCAAAAACGCAACCATGCATGAAAAAACGCTCAACTGCGCAGAACTTTGCGGAATTTGGTTAAAATTCCGAACGCTTGCGAGGGCAGTTTTTCCAGCAAGGTTCAAGGTTTTTTAAGCCGAGTCAATAGACAGTACACTTCAAGTTGTAAACATCAGAGCCAGAGTCAATTATGATCCTTCGTTTCCTTGGCTTTTTGGGACGGGGATTTTCTTAAGTTGCTGGTGTTTTTTTTAACACACTGAACCGTTTATTGAAAATTTAAAATGGCGCCGAGAGATTTTTGTAGCCATGCTGTATGTGGACGACGGCATACCGGTGAATTCTGCCACATTCGCTAATGAAGAAACTTGGTTTGAACTGATTGGAACTGGTGGACGAACATTCTCCTACAGCTGGTGGATTTGCTGAAGCTGCAGGCACCGAACTGTGCAAAGGGAATGTCGAAGAAATCGGAAATATCGAGCTGGATTGTACAGGCACGTATCCGCTAGCAATGTGAAACAATTCTCGTCTTTCACTGGCAGTTAAATGCATTAATGTTTTTGGCTTTACAACGTTCTACCTATGCTGCCATCCATGATTTAGTTGCTCGAGCGATGTTTTTGGAGGCTGTGGTTTTACTATTATTTATTTCTGAACTTTCTCTGCCTGATACAAGGGGAAAACTTGGCTTGGTCTACTGTCATTGTTTCTGTATTTTGATTTTGTTGAACAAAATGAGGATTTTCGAGGGAGGAAATACTAGCGTACTGTGCAGTGGTATTACAGCTGGGTGGATGTTTACCTCCGTTTGCGGCGGTTGTTGCGAAGCGATAAACAATGCTGTGGATGGCTGAACTTCATCTGAACATGTTAACATATCCACAAAGGAACTCGTCTGGATAGTTCGCATAAACGTTTGTGCCATAGGATAAAATAAATCACTTCTGTCTTCTAAAACATAATCATTGTTCGAGGGGAAAAAATTCTCCATTTTGAAGGAAGCCCCAATTTAGGAGATTGTACACTTGTTTCTATGGTGATTGAAACCAAGGTTGTGATTGGTTGATTTAAACCACAACTTTAAATGTGATTGGTTAATTTTAACTACATCTTTGAATGTGATTGGCTTATTGAACTGTCCGATAACAAACTGTCCGATAACAAGGTGTCCGATAACAAACTATCCGATAACAGCTTGACAAGTGAATTAGTGGGAAATAGGAGTTTTTTAAACCAATCACAATCGAGGAAATTGTAATTTTTATGATTATTAGGCTTATCGTATACCTTCAGATCGGCAATTTTCTTCAAATTTCGATTTTTCGGTTTAAGTAATGACCCAAATGAAATCTCTAATATAAAAAAAAAGAAATCACTGAATGAGACTAAATATTGTTTTGGCTGGAAGTAAAAATTACCCGTCTGATTGACATATTTAGCGCTGTTTACTCGAATCAATTTTTTTTTTCACTTTAAGCTGTAAAAGCTAAAAGTCAAAGGGAATTTGTCCGATTGCCCCCAAATTTTGACAGTGGGTGACTGTCTCCGAATTTTGTCTTTCGGAATATTTTTTCAATGAGAGCGATTTTTTTACAAACACTTCACATTTTTCCAATTCTTTGTTTTCATGTGACGTCATCATTTTCCAAAATTACATATTAGCAATCCTACTGGCGTTTTAGTGTCATCAGACATAAGACCTTAACAAAACTTGGCGTTTTACGACGTTTAAGCTCGATAGGTTTCCTCATTTTCTTATAGAGGTCATTTGAATTTCCAAGTTTATGCGTTGCGTGACATCAATTGGCGGTCCGAAAAGGATCACGCGTAGGTCAAAAGAGCAGTTATCGTTTACGTTTTTGGTAACTGAACAGTTCTTGCACTAGAGCAAGTATTACTTTCAATGTCTCAGAACTCTAGAGTAATAATTTTTCGTTTCAGTGGCAAAACTCAATGAATGATGTTTCTGTTGGTTTCCGGCCACTATGTTGGTACCCCTCGGAGGGGCACCAACATGGCGACTCCATACAAAGCTCTATAAATTTAGGTGAAACTGTTTACCGAATAACACGGCAGTGAAAACCGTCACAGATCTAAATCTCGGCGATGTTTTTTGTCTATCAATTATCTATCATATACCTGATTCTTGACTTAATTTATTGAATGGTTACGATTTTTATTTTCGATGCAAACCACCAATACTATCTCGAAACGTTCATAACTTTTCATTCTAACTGAGTATGGCAAAACGCAGACACATTTTTTTTAGCGCTTTGGGTCTGGAAAATGAGTACCAAATTAAATTAGCGAAACACAAAATTCGCTGTGACTTGTAGCTTTGAAAAGGTGATTCGGACGCTCGCATTTAGAAGTGGTGAAAAAACTCGAGAATTCATATTATTTTAAAATTATTGGTATAGTTGGATAGCCAGCTCTGTAAGCTTTAATTTAATATAGGGGTTTAGGTATCTACAGTTAATAAACTGGACGCGCTACATTCCTTGGACTCGCTGAAGGTATACGATAACGTTAATGTTGCGACTATTTATAATGTATTTACAGAGTCTTGAATGTTTTTTTTTTCTTTTTAATTTCTTTCGCCAGTCCAGATTCTTCACCGCGGCAACGTTCTTCAACACCTTACCGAACTGACAATATTCCCTTCCAACAACAACGTCCGTCCACAACACTCCCACAGAAATAATGTCAACAGTTAGCGCTACCTGTCAAACGTGTGTCAAGGATTTTATAGCGACGTTTTCTTTCTTCTATATTCGTTCTTCCCTTTTCCTTCTCCTCCACTCTCTCCTCTCCAATCTTTCTTCACTATTCTAACACAGCATTCCCCCACGAAAGAGTCTTTGCCGTAGACTTTTAGGGCCGCTTATACTGATGAATTTGAGCAGTGATCATCGTCTTTCTTTCCCTTTAACGAACAATGGCCTACAACAATAACACCATCCTCGTTTTGTCGTTTTACCTCTCTCCAAAGCTATTTATACTACTCGACAATAATTGACAAAAGAGGAAATGAAGAATTCCTGGGAGTTAGATTACAAGTACAAAACGACCTGATACAAAGTGTGACAGTTACGTAATGACGTTACAACAAACTAAGGGTTTACAAACTTGAACAAAAATAGCTTGAGTAGAGATAATTACATGTCCGGCCTATTGGTGGTTTGCATCTAAAATAAAAATCGTAAACATTCAATAAATTAAGTCAAGAATCAGGTATATGATAGATAATTGACAGACAAAAAACATCGCCGAGATTAAGGTCTGTGTGGTTTTTCATTGCCGCGTTATTCGGTAAACAGTTTCACCTAAATTTATAGAGCTTTGTATGGAGACGCCATGTTGGTGCCCTTCCGAGGGGCACCAACATGGCGGCCGGAAACCAACAGAAACATCTGTCATTGAGTTTTGCCACTGAAACGAAAGATTATTACTCTAGAGTTCTGAGACATTGAAAGTAATACTTGTTCTAGTGCAAGAACTGTTCAGTTACCAAAAAAGTAAGCGAGAACTGCTCTTTTGACCTACGCGCGATCCTTTTCGGACCGCCATTTAATGTCACGCAACGCATAAACTTGGAAATTCAAATGTCCTGTATAAGAAAATGAGGAAACCTGTCGAGCTTAAACGTCGTAAAACGCCAAGTTTTGATAAGGTCTTATGTCTGATGACACTAAAACGCCAGTAGGATTGCTAATTTCTAATTTTGGAAAATGATGACGTCACATGAAAACAAAGAATTGTTTTACACTGTTTGCTATTACTTTTGCAAAGGGTACAAATGAATGGGATTTTCAGGCTTCGTCTCTTCTAAGCTTTCAGTTTTTTTAAGGCCTAGAGCGAAAAATACCGCACCGGAAAAAGTAGGAAAAAGGCGTGGCACGGAAAGGCAAGAGAACGGCGTTCGTTCGCTCCTCACCAAGTTTCTTTCAGTCCAAGCCATTTTCACTCGATCTTCTTTTTCCCGCTGCTTGGCTAATAGGCTATGATTTTCTTTTGGTGGACTTCATTCAATAATATCATAGGCAACAAATTATCCATAAATTTGGCGCGAAAAGTCAGCGTTCATTTGCAAAATTGTCATGGGAACGTTTGGCACGAAATTTCTCGATACACAAGGGAAAAACTCCAGGCTTATACGCATTATTTGTCTCCCATGATATCATTTAAAAAGTGAACAAATAGTATAGTCATGAAAATAAGATATAATTCCACCTGTCACCATGTGATTACCAGTACTTATTTATATTTTCAAACTGGATTCTAATTTAAAGTCGACTGAAATCTCGCATCAGGATTTTCCTGATGTCATAACTAAAGAACGAGCTCTCGGTTCTGCCAACCCTGATAATTGGCTTAGAGGGTCGCCCCTCGCCAACAATCAAGTTTAGAAAACTCCAAGCTCAAGAACTAGTAGTTTAAAAAGAATGTGTTTTGAGAGCTATTATAATGTTGTTTTTTTTAAAAGGAAACGAGACTTGCTCACAGTGCCACAAGCTGGAGAAGGAGCTTGGCGCTCTAAAAACAGAAATGGAGCAAATTAAGTTGAAACACAACGAAGAGAAGACTTTGGTAGCAGAGAAATTGAACAGAAAAGCGAAGTTAAGGGAAGCAAATGGGAGACTTGATCCTGTCCAAGAATACGGACTGGAGGAAATAATTCAAAAGGAAAGGGAGGAGAAAAGAGAGATCGAATCCCGACTCCTTAGCGAAAAGAATGCTGTAAAGAAAAAACTACAGGAGCACAAGGAACAACTAGTGAAAGTTACAGGCAAAAATGAGCGCCTAACAAAAAAAATCGAAGACCACGTTAAGAAGATTAAAGAGGTAGAAAACCAGAACAAAGTGCTGGTAACGAAGAACAAATACCTACTGTCGAAAATCAAGCCTGAAGAATGTGACACAAGCGAATGCGATAAACTAAGAGCTAAACTAGAGCAACTTCAGAAAGAAAATAAAAGCCTCAAAAACGAAAGTGAGGATTCACTTCGAAAGGTTAAAGATTTGGAAAAGAAGATCAAAACACTGGAAACAACGAATAATAACTATTTGTTGAAAATCAAAACTGAAACAAGCGAATGCGATGAAATAAAAGCCCAAAAAGAGCGATTAGCAAAGGCAAAGAAGGAATCCCTTCAACGGATTGAATCTCTGAAAACAGAGAACAATAGGCTGGAGTTAAAAATCACAGCTAAGGAATGTGAAATAAAGCAACTACGCGAGAAACGTGACAGCATCGCAAAGAAAAACGGAGAATCCCTTAAACGGATTGAAGGCCTGGAAACAGAGAACAACAGGCTTGAGTCAAAAATCAAAACAAAGGAATGTGAAATGGAGCAACTTCGTGAAGAACGTGACAGCGTCGCAATGGCAAACGCAGATTCTCTTCAAAAGATTAAAGATCTGAAGAAGAAGATAAAAGAAATCAATAAATACAAGAACGCTGTGAGCCGTAAGTATAATCTGTTTTTTTAAAAATAGGAAAAGCTTTTTCGAGTTCTCCCAAACATGCACAAGTGGTCCTAGAAAATGTTCTACCTCTTTTTCAGAAAACAGCCCAAAGGAAATGACGAACATTGTGACTACGATAACTTTTTTGTGTTTCTATCGAGTTTTAGTATAAATCTACTAGCGTTCTATCACGAATGCCGTTCTCTGATTGGCTACGTTACTCACTCAGGCTATTCATTCTGTGATATATAAATAGATAGATAGACAGTGAGTAGCGTAACAGTGTTCCCTTGGTACCAAAATGACGTCTGCCTCTTGGCCTTTTCGAAGTACCTGTGAGGAGGATTTCGATAAAGTTTTGAACCACTAGCAGATTGTAACTAAAAAAATAGACTATTCGCTCTCGTTTTCTATGCGTAATAGTTGACTCGGGCTGCGCCCTCGTCAACTCTCACACGATAGAAATCTCGAGCTTATAATCTAATTGTATAATTGCAAAAACGATAAGAAGTCAAAAACAACTTCAAGGCTGACACTACGTGATATATTTAAAACCAACTTTTGGCCATCCAGACCAGCCTTCTTCAGGTTCAGATGCTGCTAAATTATGAAAATGAAACTACAATATTACATTGTGGTGGATGTGTTAACACATATTTCGAAACTAAAAGCAGTGGAGGAAATGACGACCAAAACAAACCAAATGAAGTAAGGACTTACGATTCATCACGTCTATACTATAGGGCTCCAATGGCCCTACTAAATCTGTTAAAAAGTACGATCTGGCTATTCTGATTAAATCACGTGAGGAGTCAATAAGTTCAAGCAGGAGTAGTCGCTTGTGTAGCTATTATGTGGATGAGAAAGAAAATGTTCGGCAACAATGCTGGGTTTGGATTTAAGGTATCAGCCACCCCTCAGGATCGTCCGCGTTCGAATCGCTGTAGCGCATTCAGTGTTCTTATAAACTTGCACAAACCACACATTTTCTGAAAGCTTAATAGTTCCAGATTATGGCTCATTCCTTTAAAAATCTCAAAATCGTAAGAGAGAGCGTTTTTGGGACGTTTTTTGCGAAAGCATATGTCTGAGTAAATTCAACTCCAGTCCCGCTAAGAATTAGCGGAAGCTAAATCGGTTCAGAGACTGCCGACTTGGAGTTTAAAACGTACGCGTAACTCTCCCGAAATTTTTGTTCCGAGAAAACAACAAAAATATATTTTTTTGCGGCATCTTAACCGCAATAGGGTTATAACACCTAATCGTCAATGTTGATGTTTACCAGAGAGGGATCATCTTGCAATAACAATAGGCGTTTGACAGTTTTTGTTTATGAGAAACTAAACATCTTTGAGGCTGTGTGTGACCGCCACCGATAGCTCGAGAGCCAAGAACCGATACATGATTTATCGCGAACGCCCCGGTCTTTTTCCGTCGCTGGAAATGCAAGATTAGTCATTTTTCGTGCGACGGACAACTTTCGTTCTGGCACTGAAATATCCAAGTGGAACCACTGAAGTCTGTTATTACTTCGTAAATGCTCTAGAAGTTCAACGCTTCCCTGACAAAAGCGACAAGTTAACGATTCGTTGATCTTCTCCTGCAGTCTTTCACCAGCTGAGATAGCGTGGCAATGGAGCTTTTGCCATGTTTCAGTGTTTTCGCTTTCCAGATCTGCAAGAGGTTCTTCAACCGTAATTTATGATCGGATCGGCTTGCCCTAAATGTTGATGTGGAAACCGATGGGTCGCATTCGGCGCTTGGCTGGTCGTTAAACTCCTTCAGCCATTGTTCCTGGTCGAAGTAAGCTGAAGTAAGAGCTCTTACCACTCTCCGCTAAGTTTACAGCCCAATTCGAGCTAAATGATTTTTTCTGCTTCTTCCGCCTTGCCGTTGCAGACGAAAACGGACACTGGCGACCTCTTCTTTTATTTCGAAGGCATTGAACCAATCTTGCGGGATGTATTCCGTGACAAAATGACACCACTATACCAGTATACCTTGTGATTTGTTTCGTGACGTGTTGACATACAAGTTGCTCCAGAGTGACAGGACTCGTCAAAGGGTAATTAAAACTATTATCGTGTAGTGAACTTCCAATAACTTTGTACTGAAATGATATATTTTTTTGTGGACTTTTTGTTTTAAAAAAAAGCTCTTGAAAAGCTTCATCTGAACGTCTTGAAATAAAAAGTTTCGAAAATTCGCATTTTGAACCCTGGCTGATACTTAAACGTTAGTTTTGTCGCCAGTGCGTCTATGTTCGTTGAATCTGTCTTTCAGACGTCGCCTAGTTTCACCGATGTATTGCAAATGTCAGCGGTTACACTGTATCATGTAGATTCAATTTTTATTGTTATAGGCTATGCGTGAAGTGATGTGACGGGTTGCACCTGTGGAGAGGAAAGTGTATTGTGTTATACCGTTCGGAATGTAAAGACAAGTAGCGCAATCTTGTCCACAGCAGAATGAGCTCGGAAGTAGGCTAGTGTTGTTTGGAGTCGTCTAAAATGTAAGATCTGAGGGGAGTAATGTTTCGTTTTAATGTTTCGTTTGCAAAACTCAGTGACAGTTTTTTCTGTTACCTTACGGCCACCATCTTAGTATCCCTCCATACAAACCTCCATAAATTTGGGTGACACACTTCTGCAAATAACGCGTGAATGAAAAACAGCAGATACCTGATTCTTGGCGAGGTTGTTTATATATCAATCATCTATCGTATCCCAGATTCCTGACTTTATTCATTGAATAATGTTTACGATTTTTAGTTTTGATCACATGCCTGGTGAAAACCGAGAGTAGGTAAAAAACTTCGCTGAATCGGCTGGAAAAAATTATGTTTATGTAGGATAATAGAAATGGGAGGGAGTAATGGGTTTTACGTAACGGGAAAAGGTAAGCGTTTAATGGAATCGTGACGGTTAGAAAACAACGCATCAGCGCAAGAAATATTAGGAACTCGTTTAAATTATGAGTCAAGGAAAGTGTTACCACAACCTCGTGCGAGGAGATTAAGCACTTAATGACTGGCCACAAGGGAAACGAGTGAGTTTTGTTTCCCCGAGACCCTCAATGTTTCCCGAGGGGAACATTGGGGTCGCGGGGAAACAAAACTCACCGTTTCCTAAGGAGCTAGTCATTAAGTGTTTTGTTATACCTCCCGACTCAAAAATAGAAAAAGCTCCGAAAACAATGATTTGCTAGACGCCATTGCCTACACTGGCTGCGCTCGCAAAATTGAGCGGCTGCCAAAACCAACCTGTCCTATTGCAAAATGACGATACGTCTTTTTCTTCGCAGCTAACAAAAAACTATAGACAGTATCAAAGTTGCTTTGGCTTCTTCTAATGCTTAACTCAAGCATTCTGAGTTTGATTTGATCAGGAACAGCATATTTTGTTGTAAATTACACAAATACTTCCCTACCTAGCGACCGCAATCGAAGAGCGAGTCGACAAACGTGGGTAACCCCCTTTGTGGCGCCAAATTGAAAGCTTGGAGGCACAAAACGTTCATATTTTCCCTTTTGTTAATCTGCATGATAGGTTTTTGCGACTATAAATCCCTTTTCTTGAATAATGAATGCCGTCTCTAATGAGAAACGTCCTACTTCAATGGCTTTTTAACATCAGGTCGACGGTACACAAATTTCCCGCGGTTTCAAGGTGTACAACGTGATCACGTGCGAGTCCAAAGTTGTTGTTTCCCAAAGGAGTTAGTGAGTTTCATTCGCCCTAGGGAGTTAGTGAGTTTTAACCCACAGCACGTGACGCGTTCTCCTCCAGTCGGAAAACGTGTTTGAGTTGGGAGGTATAACAAATGTTCTTAATTCATGAGGCGAAGTGCGAATTTTGCGTCAGGAAAACGAATACAGGGGATGCAAAGAGCTAAGCTAAATGGAATAGTTTTTATTAGTGTTTTGAGGATGGCATGATGAACTAAGAAGGTTTTGTTGTTTGTTGCAAGTTCGATGTTTTTATTGGTAGGTAGTTTGTAGTCCAAACAGAACTCAGGGATGTCGGAAAACACAACAAAGATGTTTATTCCACACGAACGCAGTATTGCCACACAGGACTTCACAACAAGCACACGCTAGACTTGTCACCACACTTGACTTCCGTCACTCTTGTATAAAAACACGGCCTCTGCCTAGATATCCACGTAACCTCTCTGTTACACTTCACAAACACGACCTCTGTCGATTACACGCGACCTTCGTCACACTTCAGTAAACACTACTGACTCTTGAGATTATTCTCTTAACACTCCTGGGAAATAAAACCATTTAAAAACTACACCGATTTACTTATATACTTTACAGCAAAACGTTCTAGAACTTTCCGGCTATACTAAATAAAGTAGCATTACAATATAAACTATTTACAGCAACAGACGTAAACAACTAAAAATACACTGTGATGCGACACTAATTAAATATGCTAGAATATTCGAGACGAAATTAGCATATTCGCGAATCTTCCAAGTACTAGTCACGCAATAATTTTTCGTAACAGTTTGTTTGTAGGTTTGATGCATAGGTGAGTTATGCAAAGACACCATGACGTCGAGAAAGGGAGCATTGGTTAATGAGCGATTAGTAGTTAGGGACGGAGCATTAGAAAAGTGATGGCGGGGGTGGGGAAAAAACAACAAAAAAAAAATTCATGCAAGGGAAATTGCCAAGCAAAAAAAGTCGTCCAAAGAAGAATTTAGAGAAAAAAAAATCATGCAGAGGGAAGGTCCAGGTCCGGTTGCTATGGCGTGACGTCATTTATCTGTTAGGTTGCTGTCATCGCAAGAATTTTGCGGTTCTATTGTGGTTTGCGATAATTGCTTTCAATAAAAGAAACTGTGTATTATAAGTAACCTGGTAATTTTCAGATATGATCTGGCCGCATATATTAATTTTTTTATAATAAATTTTCACAACACGGGAATATTGTTCGCTTACATATAATAGAGACTTCGACTTCGAATGAACCCGTCATCGTCCATTGAAAAAGGTACAACACGAGATTTGCCTCCCGATTTAGAAGATATGGTGTTTCTCCTGACGCATTTGTGCGAAACTGATCCAGTTTTCAGTCGATTTTTTCCTCGCGGAGTTAAAGAAGGCGCACTTGTTTTCTTTTCGCGGGAAGAACAAAAAGAAGCTTTAACAGAAATAATACACAAACTGCGGTTACAAACATGACAAAACAACGCATGTTGTAAAAAGCTTTGATTAATTACTTAACGTTTCGTATGCCTCAACATACATCCTCAGAAGTGACGGTTGGATAATACAACAAGATATTTAAATGTTTAAGAGAAAGACTGGAACCTAATTAAGACAATAGTGAAAAAAAAAACACTGATAATATACAGACCAATATCATGTTGTATTATCCAACCGTCACTTCTGAGGATGTATGTTGAGGCATACGAAACGTTAAAGTCTTTAATCAAAGTTTTTTACAACATGCGTTTTTCTGTCATGTTTGTAACCGCAGTTTGTGTATTATTTCTGTTAAAGCTGAAATGCCGAAGAATAAGAATTTTTAACAAAAAAGCTGCCCCTGGATATACGTTTGGATTTGTTGTTGCTCAAACCATTAAACAAATGTTGAAAACCAAACAAAACCGACAACTGCGATTGGCTTGTACATGAATTCAATCACCTGAGAACGAGAGAGAGAACCAGAAAGTGTCTTTAGGTAGCGCTAGCCGTGACCAACCTCGTAGAGCATCGAATCAAGACAACAAGACGAAGGTACCAAGTTATACCCCCGGGAAGTGATATCATCAGATTAATCCTTTATTTACATCATAACTTACTCGGATTGTCATGCTTTTAGATTGTATGAGGACTAGATAGGTACTAAAAATCACTACTTTCATTTCTGAGTTAGACCCTATACTGAGTCCATCGTACACTTGTTTTCTGAAAGACAATTATTTCGGATACATAGAAAATCCGTATAGGTACACATTATAAATACTCTTTGGTTTGCCCACGCAAACGTCTGCGTAGTATTTTGACGTTGCCGAGGGTTAGAGGATATTTTCTAGTTCACCCAGGATGAACTCCATGGAACAAAGTTGCTGATGAGTGCTTCAAGATATGTAACAAAATCGTCAAAGGTATTTTTCCGACGTGCGTGACGTACATTATAGGAACATGTTACATATCCTTTTCAGGTTCACCGAGGCCACGAGTAATTCGAGATATGTAACAAAATCATGATAGTGATTTTTGCGTCGTGCGTGACATTATAGGAACATGTTGCATATCCTTTCTGGTTCACCCAGTCTGAAGTCTATGCAATGCAGTTGGTGAGTGCTTCGCATTACTTGAAAACAATAAGATTATGAGCTCGTGATTTCTATCACGCATAGTAATCATGAGCGTAACCTCTTGAGAGGTTTTTGAAAATCTCGTTGCAATAATTTTTGAAAATTTCTTACTGCATAACATAAACTGATTTTCAAAGTGTCTGTACACATGACGCGTTTTGTGGAACACAAACGATCACTGCCAGGGGTATGATTACACTGGAATGTTACAAGCCACTGGTATCCCGTGGAGATGTAGAACTAAAAGTTCTTCATCTTCACGGGATCCAAGGTCTGCCTTGCATTCGGCTGGCGCGCGGGAAATTTGGATTGACCAACCAGGATTCAGCAGGCCGGAAAAACTTTACTGTCCTCACGTCAATGTAAGTTGAGAGGAAAGGCATTGAAACTGAAGCAACTTTTCTCATTGGAGATTGCATTGAATACTCATGAAAAGGGATTTACAATTTCAAAACCATAACACATTGCAAAAAGTGAAAAATATGAAACATCTTGTGTCTCCAAGCTCCTAATTTGGCGCCAAAAATAGTAGTTCATCGATCGTTGCCATGTGGGATAATGGTAATTTTCGTATTTTGAACAAAATGTGCTCTTTGTCTTCAAATAAAAGCTGGATTTTCTAGTTAATTATTAAAAGAGGCCAAAGCATTTTTAGCATTGTCTTTATTTCAGCTAGCGGAGAAGAAAAAGGCCATTATAGTGTCCTTTCGGGAAGACAGCTAAGTTTTGACTGCCGCACGTACTGCGGGCTCAGCCGCCGTATGCAAGGTGTTTTTTGGTTGCTAAGAACGTCTGGCTCGCTATGCTAAACAGACACTGTATACTGTATTATAATGAAAATAATAAAATAAAATTTGTAATAATTGATATTAGAATTTGGTATCTTTGTAAATATTAGATGCTATAAAATTCGTTATGCTCAGAATAAAAATTAGAGGATGAGTAATACAATAAAAAAAAAGTGCATTCACGTGAAGTAGTAAGTGTTAAAACTTTAAAACTGTCAAACACATAAACAGCAACATCAACACTGCCATCGGTACTTTTAACAAAAATTAAGAACCACAAAATATGGTTTTCATTGGCAGCGAATCTACCTGCAACATACAGTGTACCCTGTGTATTCCATAAACAGTTTCGATATTTAGCTTTTCAACATATAGTATAAAATATATAGTAAAAAATATAAATATTACAATTTGGTATCTTTGTAAATATGCTATAAAATTATTTCTGCCCACAATAAAATTAGAGTATCAGTGGTCTTATCGCCTTGAATAATGATTCTTTAATAAAATGAAAAAGTGCATTTACATGTGTGGTAGCGTTAAAACTTAACTCTTACCGACATAAACTAGTCAAAACAATATAAACAGCAACACTGAAATGAGCGATGAGAAACATGAAGAAATCCGTAGGTTAAGTTCTGCCTTGGTTGAAAAAAATCCGAAGGTTTTTCAGCCGCTAGTCTTCTCTTCGAACTCTCTGAAGGAACATCTTAAGAAAAGCAAGATCACGGGCACTTGGTCAGAAACTGCATCGCTGCTAAAGAGCGACCGATTTGCACCTTCTCGGATTCACAGAAAAAGTGGTTTATTTTTAATCCGATTATGATCACTGATTCATGTTCATCGATCATAACAAAGAAGCAATGCATTTTTTTTTAATAAGTACTAGTGAGCAGCTCACAGTAAGCAACAGATCTTTCAACTTGCTTTATTTTCTCCGACCCGTTTCGACTGATCAAACAGACTTCATCAGAGAGTTCGCACAAGGTGGATAAAAGGAACTTATTTTATACCTAATCTATAGAGTACAAATCACGTTCCAACTATGCTGTGAACAGCGAAAAACACCTACAGAAAATTACGTGCAGGATTTGACTAAAATCCTGCGTAACGTGCAATGTTTACTATTTAACGTGACAAAAATTATCCCACACCGGGCATATAAATTCCAATATTATATATGTCACTGGACTTAAAAATACACCACAAAGAGCCTGTATACAACTTAAAAAGCTCTATTAGGTTATTTCCTCTCGATTTATACCTAATCTTGTGATATATTAGACCATTACACGACGTAAATTTCGCAATAAACCTTACGGAAGTAAAGAAGTTTATCGGGATATTTTATCACATATTTCACGGTTATTCATACAAAAACTTACAATTTCCGCCTATCAACATTCGCCAAGTCCATTTGCGATAAAACTACGGCGAAAAAGTGTTGATCTCTCTCCAAAATCCCTTTTTTTGGACGTGGAAACAGCTTTTCACCATACATTTCTTTCCAGCGACTAGCAATGTTTGCCCCCTGGCGATCCCAGAGTTCTTTGCGCATAACATGGGTATCTGATTACTGGCAAATCATTCATTGCTCGTGACTAAATAAAAATATGTCTGTTACGTAAAGTGCGAAATGCCTTTGCCTTGTAGTATAAACAAAAAATAGCACGCTTTCTTCGGGGTATTTGGGATAAATACCGGCTCGTGATATCTCAAAACTCCCCAAATATCACTCGCCGCGGCGGCTCGTGATATTTTGATGAATTTTGAAATATCACTCGCGGTGTTTATCCCAAATACCCCTAGAAACCGTGCTATTTCCTATACTAATAGTCATCCCACTATTAAAATTACTATTAAGGGACGGACCATTAGAAAAGTGATGGGGGGGGGGGGGGGGGGGGGGAAGAGGGAATTTTTTTTGTTTTTGGCTCACGGCTTGTGCAGGACTTTTTTTTTTTTTTATCAGGTGAAACCCTCTGCACGAATTTTTTTTTTTCAGACAAAAATATTGCTTTTTGAAAAGGTCATAGACAGGCCAACACAGACTCCCCTATGTGGTTTTACGGTAGCGGCACGTAAGCCTCTAAAGTTTTGGTCTGGCGAGTATGCCTTTAAGCGATTTACCTTTTTGAAAAGTTAATAGACAGGCCAACACAAACTCTCCTATGTGGTTTTACGATAGCGACACGTAAACCTTAACAGTTTGCTCAGACGAGTATGTCCTAGAGCGAAGATGGTCTGCCTGCCAATAAAAACCAAACTAAAGTTCGCTAAAAGGCATTTAAAGATTTATTATCTTCTTTATGTAATTTGCATATATTTATATGTATTCTATTTTTCTTTTTCTAACATTGTAAAATTAATGTTTGTGTGAGTTTAAATTTAAATTGATTAATTGATTGATTGATTGATTGATTGATTGATTGATTGACTTTGTGGTTCTTAATGTTTGCTAAAAGTACCAGTGGCAGTGTTGCTGTTTATATTGTTGACTAGTTTATGTCGGTAAGAGTTAAAGTTTTAACGCTACCACCACATGTAAATGCACTTTTTCATTTTATTAAAGAATCATTATTCAAGGCGATAAGACCACTGATACTCTAATTTTATTGTGGGCAGAAATAATTTTATAGCATATTTACAAAGATACCAAATTGTAATATTTGTATTTTTTACTATATATTTTATACTATATGTTGAAAAGCTAAATATCGAAACTGTTTATGGAATACACAGGGTACACTGTATGTTGCAGGTAGATTCGCTGCCAATGAAAACCATATTTTGTGGTTCTTAATTTTTGTTAAAAGTACCGATGGCAGTGTTGATGTTGCTGTTTATGTGTTTGACAGTTTTAAAGTTTTAACACTTACTACTTCACGTGAATGCACTTTTTTTTTATTGTATTACTCATCCTCTAATTTTTATTCTGAGCATAACGAATTTTATAGCATCTAATATTTACAAAGATACCAAATTCTAATATCAAATTATTACAAATTTTATTTTATTATTTTCATTATAATACAGTATACAGTATCTGTTTAGCATAGCGAGCCAGACGTTCTTAGCAACCAAAAAACACCTTGCATACGGCGGCTGAGCCCGCAGTACGTGCGGCAGTCAAAACTTAGCTGTCTTCCCGAAAGGACACTATAATGGCCTTTTTCTTCTCCGCTAGCTGAAATAAAGACAATGCTAAAAATGCTTTGGCCTCTTTTAATAATTAACTAGAAAATCCAGCTTTTATTTGAAGACAAAGAGCACATTTTGTTCAAAATACGAAAATTACCATTATCCCACATGGCAACGATCGATGAACTACTATTTTTGGCGCCAAATTAGGAGCTTGGAGACACAAGATGTTTCATATTTTTCACTTTTTGCAATGTGTTATGGTTTTGAAATTGTAAATCCCTTTTCATGAGTATTCAATGCAATCTCCAATGAGAAAAGTTGCTTCAGTTTCAATGCCTTTCCTCTCAACTTACATTGACGTGAGGACAGTAAAGTTTTTCCGGCCTGCTGAATCCTGGTTGGTCAATCCAAATTTCCCGCGCGCCAGCCGAATGCAAGGCAGACCTTGGATCCCGTGAAGATGAAGAACTTTTAGTTCTACATCTCCACGGGATACCAGTGGCTTGTAACATTCCAGTGTAATCATACCCCTGGCAGTGATCGTTTGTGTTCCACAAAACGCGTCATGTGTACAGACACTTTGAAAATCAGTTTATGTTATGCAGTAAGAAATTTTCAAAAATTATTGCAACGAGATTTTCAAAAACCTCTCAAGAGGTTACGCTCATGATTACTATGCGTGATAGAAATCACGAGCTCATAATCTTATTGTTTTCAAGTAATGCGAAGCACTCACCAACTGCATTGCATAGACTTCAGACTGGGTGAACCAGAAAGGATATGCAACATGTTCCTATAATGTCACGCACGACGCAAAAATCACTATCATGATTTTGTTACATATCTCGAATTACTCGTGGCCTCGGTGAACCTGAAAAGGATATGTAACATGTTCCTATAATGTACGTCACGCACGTCGGAAAAATACCTTTGACGATTTTGTTACATATCTTGAAGCACTCATCAGCAACTTTGTTCCATGGAGTTCATCCTGGGTGAACTAGAAAATATCCTCTAACCCTCGGCAACGTCAAAATACTACGCAGACGTTTGCGTGGGCAAACCAAAGAGTATTTATAATGTGTACCTATACGGATTTTCTATGTATCCGAAATAATTGTCTTTCAGAAAACAAGTGTACGATGGACTCAGTATAGGGTCTAACTCAGAAATGAAAGTAGTGATTTTTAGTACCTATCTAGTCCTCATACAATCTAAAAGCATGACAATCCGAGTAAGTTATGATGTAAATAAAGGATTAATCTGATGATATCACTTCCCGGGGGTATAACTTGGTACCTTCGTCTTGTTGTCTTGATTCGATGCTCTACGAGGTTGGTCACGGCTAGCGCTACCTAAAGACACTTTCTGGTTCTCTCTCTCGTTCTCAGGTGATTGAATTCATGTACAAGCCAATCGCAGTTGTCGGTTTTGTTTGGTTTTCAACATTTGTTTAATGGTTTGAGCAACAACAAATCCAAACGTATATCCAGGGGCAGCTTTTTTGTTAAAAATTCTTATTCTTCGGCATTTCAGCTTTAACAGAAATAATACACAAACTGCGGTTACAAACATGACAGAAAAACGCATGTTGTAAAAAACTTTGATTAAAGACTTTAACGTTTCGTATGCCTCAACATACATCCTCAGAAGTGACGGTTGGATAATACAACATGATATTGGTCTGTATATTATCAGTGTTTTTTTTTTCACTATTGTCTTAATTAGGTTCCAGTCTTTCTCTTAAACATTTAAATATCTTGTTGTATTATCCAACCGTCACTTCTGAGGATGTATGTTGAGGCATACGAAACGTTAAGTAATTAATCAAAGCTTTTTACAACATGCGTTGTTTTGTCATGTTTGTAACCGCAGTTTGTGTATTATTTCTGTTAAAGCTTCTTTTTGTTCTTCCCGCGAAAAGAAAACAAGTGCGCCTTCTTTAACTCCGCGAGGAAAAAATCGACTGAAAACTGGATCAGTTTCGCACAAATGCGTCAGGAGAAACACCATATCTTCTAAATCGGGAGGCAAATCTCGTGTTGTACCTTTTTCAATGGACGATGACGGGTTCATTCGAAGTCGAAGTCTCTATTATATGTAAGCGAACAATATTCCCGTGTTGTGAAAATTTATTATAAAAAAATTAATATATGCGGCCAGATCATATCTGAAAATTACCAGGTTACTTATAATACACAGTTTCTTTTATTGAAAGCAATTATCGCAAACCACAATAGAACCGCAAAATTCTTGCGATGACAGCAACCTAACAGATAAATGACGTCACGCCATAGCAACCGGACCTGGACCTTCCCTCTGCATGATTTTTTTTTCTCTAAATTCTTCTTTGGACGACTTTTTTTGCTTGGCAATTTCCCTTGCATGAATTTTTTTTTTGTTGTTTTTTCCCCACCCCCGCCATCACTTTTCTAATGCTCCGTCCCTAACTACTAATCGCTCATTAACCAATGCTCCCTTTCTCGACGTCATGGTGTCTTTGCATAACTCACCTATGCATCAAACCTACAAACAAACTGTTACGAAAAATTATTGCGTGACTAGTACTTGGAAGATTCGCGAATATGCTAATTTCGTCTCGAATATTCTAGCATATTTAATTAGTGTCGCATCACAGTGTATTTTTAGTTGTTTACGTCTGTTGCTGTAAATAGTTTATATTGTAATGCTACTTTATTTAGTATAGCCGGAAAGTTCTAGAACGTTTTGCTGTAAAGTATATAAGTAAATCGGTGTAGTTTTTAAATGGTTTTATTTCCCAGGAGTGTTAAGAGAATAATCTCAAGAGTCAGTAGTGTTTACTGAAGTGTGACGAAGGTCGCGTGTAATCGACAGAGGTCGTGTTTGTGAAGTGTAACAGAGAGGTTACGTGGATATCTAGGCAGAGGCCGTGTTTTTATACAAGAGTGACGGAAGTCAAGTGTGGTGACAAGTCTAGCGTGTGCTTGTTGTGAAGTCCTGTGTGGCAATACTGCGTTCGTGTGGAATAAACATCTTTGTTGTGTTTTCCGACATCCCTGAGTTCTGTTTGGACTACAAACTACCTACCAATAAAAACATCGAACTTGCAACAAACAACAAAACCTTCTTAGTTCATCATGCCATCCTCAAAACACTAATAAAAACTATTCCATTTAGCTTAGCTCTTTGCATCCCCTGTATTCGTTTTCCTGACGCAAAATTCGCACTTCGCCTCATGAATTAAGAACATTTGTTATACCTCCCAACTCAAACACGTTTTCCGACTGGAGGAGAACGCGTCACGTGCTGTGGGTTAAAACTCACTAACTCCCTAGGGCGAATGAAACTCACTAACTCCTTTGGGAAACAACAACTTTGGACTCGCACGTGATCACGTTGTACACCTTGAAACCGCGGGAAATTTGTGTACCGTCGACCTGATGTTAAAAAGCCATTGAAGTAGGACGTTTCTCATTAGAGACGGCATTCATTATTCAAGAAAAGGGATTTATAGTCGCAAAAACCTATCATGCAGATTAACAAAAGGGAAAATATGAACGTTTTGTGCCTCCAAGCTTTCAATTTGGCGCCACAAAGGGGGTTACCCACGTTTGTCGACTCGCTCTTCGATTGCGGTCGCTAGGTAGGGAAGTATTTGTGTAATTTACAACAAAATATGCTGTTCCTGATCAAATCAAACTCAGAATGCTTGAGTTAAGCATTAGAAGAAGCCAAAGCAACTTTGATACTGTCTATAGTTTTTTGTTAGCTGCGAAGAAAAAGACGTATCGTCATTTTGCAATAGGACAGGTTGGTTTTGGCAGCCGCTCAATTTTGCGAGCGCAGCCAGTGTAGGCAATGGCGTCTAGCAAATCATTGTTTTCGGAGCTTTTTCTATTTTTGAGTCGGGAGGTATAACAAAACACTTAATGACTAGCTCCTTAGGAAACGGTGAGTTTTGTTTCCCCGCGACCCCAATGTTCCCCTCGGGAAACATTGAGGGTCTCGGGGAAACAAAACTCACTCGTTTCCCTTGTGGCCAGTCATTAAGTGCTTAATCTCCTCGCACGAGGTTGTGGTAACACTTTCCTTGACTCATAATTTAAACGAGTTCCTAATATTTCTTGCGCTGATGCGTTGTTTTCTAACCGTCACGATTCCATTAAACGCTTACCTTTTCCCGTTACGTAAAACCCATTACTCCCTCCCATTTCTATTATCCTACATAAACATAATTTTTTCCAGCCGATTCAGCGAAGTTTTTTACCTACTCTCGGTTTTCACCAGGCATGTGATCAAAACTAAAAATCGTAAACATTATTCAATGAATAAAGTCAGGAATCTGGGATACGATAGATGATTGATATATAAACAACCTCGCCAAGAATCAGGTATCTGCTGTTTTTCATTCACGCGTTATTTGCAGAAGTGTGTCACCCAAATTTATGGAGGTTTGTATGGAGGGATACTAAGATGGTGGCCGTAAGGTAACAGAAAAAACTGTCACTGAGTTTTGCAAACGAAACATTAAAACGAAACATTACTCCCCTCAGATCTTACATTTTAGACGACTCCAAACAACACTAGCCTACTTCCGAGCTCATTCTGCTGTGGACAAGATTGCGCTACTTGTCTTTACATTCCGAACGGTATAACACAATACACTTTCCTCTCCACAGGTGCAACCCGTCACATCACTTCACGCATAGCCTATAACAATAAAAATTGAATCTACATGATACAGTGTAACCGCTGACATTTGCAATACATCGGTGAAACTAGGCGACGTCTGAAAGACAGATTCAACGAACATAGACGCACTGGCGACAAAACTAACGTTTAAGTATCAGCCAGGGTTCAAAATGCGAATTTTCGAAACTTTTTATTTCAAGACGTTCAGATGAAGCTTTTCAAGAGCTTTTTTTTAAAACAAAAAGTCCACAAAAAAATATATCATTTCAGTACAAAGTTATTGGAAGTTCACTACACGATAATAGTTTTAATTACCCTTTGACGAGTCCTGTCACTCTGGAGCAACTTGTATGTCAACACGTCACGAAACAAATCACAAGGTATACTGGTATAGTGGTGTCATTTTGTCACGGAATACATCCCGCAAGATTGGTTCAATGCCTTCGAAATAAAAGAAGAGGTCGCCAGTGTCCGTTTTCGTCTGCAACGGCAAGGCGGAAGAAGCAGAAAAAATCATTTAGCTCGAATTGGGCTGTAAACTTAGCGGAGAGTGGTAAGAGCTCTTACTTCAGCTTACTTCGACCAGGAACAATGGCTGAAGGAGTTTAACGACCAGCCAAGCGCCGAATGCGACCCATCGGTTTCCACATCAACATTTAGGGCAAGCCGATCCGATCATAAATTACGGTTGAAGAACCTCTTGCAGATCTGGAAAGCGAAAACACTGAAACATGGCAAAAGCTCCATTGCCACGCTATCTCAGCTGGTGAAAGACTGCAGGAGAAGATCAACGAATCGTTAACTTGTCGCTTTTGTCAGGGAAGCGTTGAACTTCTAGAGCATTTACGAAGTAATAACAGACTTCAGTGGTTCCACTTGGATATTTCAGTGCCAGAACGAAAGTTGTCCGTCGCACGAAAAATGACTAATCTTGCATTTCCAGCGACGGAAAAAGACCGGGGCGTTCGCGATAAATCATGTATCGGTTCTTGGCTCTCGAGCTATCGGTGGCGGTCACACACAGCCTCAAAGATGTTTAGTTTCTCATAAACAAAAACTGTCAAACGCCTATTGTTATTGCAAGATGATCCCTCTCTGGTAAACATCAACATTGACGATTAGGTGTTATAACCCTATTGCGGTTAAGATGCCGCAAAAAAATATATTTTTGTTGTTTTCTCGGAACAAAAATTTCGGGAGAGTTACGCGTACGTTTTAAACTCCAAGTCGGCAGTCTCTGAACCGATTTAGCTTCCGCTAATTCTTAGCGGGACTGGAGTTGAATTTACTCAGACATATGCTTTCGCAAAAAACGTCCCAAAAACGCTCTCTCTTACGATTTTGAGATTTTTAAAGGAATGAGCCATAATCTGGAACTATTAAGCTTTCAGAAAATGTGTGGTTTGTGCAAGTTTATAAGAACACTGAATGCGCTACAGCGATTCGAACGCGGACGATCCTGAGGGGTGGCTGATACCTTAAATCCAAACCCAGCATTGTTGCCGAACATTTTCTTTCTCATCCACATAATAGCTACACAAGCGACTACTCCTGCTTGAACTTATTGACTCCTCACGTGATTTAATCAGAATAGCCAGATCGTACTTTTTAACAGATTTAGTAGGGCCATTGGAGCCCTATAGTATAGACGTGATGAATCGTAAGTCCTTACTTCATTTGGTTTGTTTTGGTCGTCATTTCCTCCACTGCTTTTAGTTTCGAAATATGTGTTAACACATCCACCACAATGTAATATTGTAGTTTCATTTTCATAATTTAGCAGCATCTGAACCTGAAGAAGGCTGGTCTGGATGGCCAAAAGTTGGTTTTAAATATATCACGTAGTGTCAGCCTTGAAGTTGTTTTTGACTTCTTATCGTTTTTGCAATTATACAATTAGATTATAAGCTCGAGATTTCTATCGTGTGAGAGTTGACGAGGGCGCAGCCCGAGTCAACTATTACGCATAGAAAACGAGAGCGAATAGTCTATTTTTTTAGTTACAATCTGCTAGTGGTTCAAAACTTTATCGAAATCCTCCTCACAGGTACTTCGAAAAGGCCAAGAGGCAGACGTCATTTTGGTACCAAGGGAACACTGTTACGCTACTCACTGTCTATCTATCTATTTATATATCACAGAATGAATAGCCTGAGTGAGTAACGTAGCCAATCAGAGAACGGCATTCGTGATAGAACGCTAGTAGATTTATACTAAAACTCGATAGAAACACAAAAAAGTTATCGTAGTCACAATGTTCGTCATTTCCTTTGGGCTGTTTTCTGAAAAAGAGGTAGAACATTTTCTAGGACCACTTGTGCATGTTTGGGAGAACTCGAAAAAGCTTTTCCTATTTTTAAAAAACAGATTATACTTACGGCTCACAGCGTTCTTGTATTTATTGATTTCTTTTATCTTCTTCTTCAGATCTTTAATCTTTTGAAGAGAATCTGCGTTTGCCATTGCGACGCTGTCACGTTCTTCACGAAGTTGCTCCATTTCACATTCCTTTGTTTTGATTTTTGACTCAAGCCTGTTGTTCTCTGTTTCCAGGCCTTCAATCCGTTTAAGGGATTCTCCGTTTTTCTTTGCGATGCTGTCACGTTTCTCGCGTAGTTGCTTTATTTCACATTCCTTAGCTGTGATTTTTAACTCCAGCCTATTGTTCTCTGTTTTCAGAGATTCAATCCGTTGAAGGGATTCCTTCTTTGCCTTTGCTAATCGCTCTTTTTGGGCTTTTATTTCATCGCATTCGCTTGTTTCAGTTTTGATTTTCAACAAATAGTTATTATTCGTTGTTTCCAGTGTTTTGATCTTCTTTTCCAAATCTTTAACCTTTCGAAGTGAATCCTCACTTTCGTTTTTGAGGCTTTTATTTTCTTTCTGAAGTTGCTCTAGTTTAGCTCTTAGTTTATCGCATTCGCTTGTGTCACATTCTTCAGGCTTGATTTTCGACAGTAGGTATTTGTTCTTCGTTACCAGCACTTTGTTCTGGTTTTCTACCTCTTTAATCTTCTTAACGTGGTCTTCGATTTTTTTTGTTAGGCGCTCATTTTTGCCTGTAACTTTCACTAGTTGTTCCTTGTGCTCCTGTAGTTTTTTCTTTACAGCATTCTTTTCGCTAAGGAGTCGGGATTCGATCTCTCTTTTCTCCTCCCTTTCCTTTTGAATTATTTCCTCCAGTCCGTATTCTTGGACAGGATCAAGTCTCCCATTTGCTTCCCTTAACTTCGCTTTTCTGTTCAATTTCTCTGCTACCAAAGTCTTCTCTTCGTTGTGTTTCAACTTAATTTGCTCCATTTCTGTTTTTAGAGCGCCAAGCTCCTTCTCCAGCTTGTGGCACTGTGAGCAAGTCTCGTTTCCTTTTAAAAAAAACAACATTATAATAGCTCTCAAAACACATTCTTTTTAAACTACTAGTTCTTGAGCTTGGAGTTTTCTAAACTTGATTGTTGGCGAGGGGCGACCCTCTAAGCCAATTATCAGGGTTGGCAGAACCGAGAGCTCGTTCTTTAGTTATGACATCAGGAAAATCCTGATGCGAGATTTCAGTCGACTTTAAATTAGAATCCAGTTTGAAAATATAAATAAGTACTGGTAATCACATGGTGACAGGTGGAATTATATCTTATTTTCATGACTATACTATTTGTTCACTTTTTAAATGATATCATGGGAGACAAATAATGCGTATAAGCCTGGAGTTTTTCCCTTGTGTATCGAGAAATTTCGTGCCAAACGTTCCCATGACAATTTTGCAAATGAACGCTGACTTTTCGCGCCAAATTTATGGATAATTTGTTGCCTATGATATTATTGAATGAAGTCCACCAAAAGAAAATCATAGCCTATTAGCCAAGCAGCGGGAAAAAGAAGATCGAGTGAAAATGGCTTGGACTGAAAGAAACTTGGTGAGGAGCGAACGAACGCCGTTCTCTTGCCTTTCCGTGCCACGCCTTTTTCCTACTTTTTCCGGTGCGGTATTTTTCGCTCTAGGCCTTAAAAAAACTGAAAGCTTAGAAGAGACGAAGCCTGAAAATCCCATTCATTTGTACCCTTTGCAAAAGTAATAGCAAACAGTGTAAAACAATTCTTTGTTTTCATGTGACGTCATCATTTTCCAAAATTAGAAATTAGCAATCCTACTGGCGTTTTAGTGTCATCAGACATAAGACCTTATCAAAACTTGGCGTTTTACGACGTTTAAGCTCGACAGGTTTCCTCATTTTCTTATACAGGACATTTGAATTTCCAAGTTTATGCGTTGCGTGACATTAAATGGCGGTCCGAAAAGGATCGCGCGTAGGTCAAAAGAGCAGTTCTCGCTTACTTTTTTGGTAACTGAACAGTTCTTGCACTAGAACAAGTATTACTTTCAATGTCTCAGAACTCTAGAGTAATAATCTTTCGTTTCAGTGGCAAAACTCAATGACAGATGTTTCTGTTGGTTTCCGGCCGCCATGTTGGTGCCCCTCGGAAGGGCACCAACATGGCGTCTCCATACAAAGCTCTATAAATTTAGGTGAAACTGTTTACCGAATAACGCGGCAATGAAAAACCACACAGACCTTAATCTCGGCGATGTTTTTTGTCTGTCAATTATCTATCATATACCTGATTCTTGACTTAATTTATTGAATGTTTACGATTTTTATTTTAGATGCAAACCACCAATAGGCCGGACATGTAATTATCTCTACTCAAGCTATTTTTGTTCAAGTTTGTAAACCCTTAGTTTGTTGTAACGTCATTACGTAACTGTCACACTTTGTATCAGGTCGTTTTGTACTTGTAATCTAACTCCCAGGAATTCTTCATTTCCTCTTTTGTCAATTATTGTCGAGTAGTATAAATAGCTTTGGAGAGAGGTAAAACGACAAAACGAGGATGGTGTTATTGTTGTAGGCCATTGTTCGTTAAAGGGAAAGAAAGACGATGATCACTGCTCAAATTCATCAGTATAAGCGGCCCTAAAAGTCTACGGCAAAGACTCTTTCGTGGGGGAATGCTGTGTTAGAATAGTGAAGAAAGATTGGAGAGGAGAGAGTGGAGGAGAAGGAAAAGGGAAGAACGAATATAGAAGAAAGAAAACGTCGCTATAAAATCCTTGACACACGTTTGACAGGTAGCGCTAACTGTTGACATTATTTCTGTGGGAGTGTTGTGGACGGACGTTGTTGTTGGAAGGGAATATTGTCAGTTCGGTAAGGTGTTGAAGAACGTTGCCGCGGTGAAGAATCTGGACTGGCGAAAGAAATTAAAAAGAAAAAAAAAACATTCAAGACTCTGTAAATACATTATAAATAGTCGCAACATTAACGTTATCGTATACCTTCAGCGAGTCCAAGGAATGTAGCGCGTCCAGTTTATTAACTGTAGATACCTAAACCCCTATATTAAATTAAAGCTTACAGAGCTGGCTATCCAACTATACCAATAATTTTAAAATAATATGAATTCTCGAGTTTTTCACCACTTCTAAATGCGAGCGTCCGAATCACCTTTTCAAAGCTACAAGTCACAGCGAATTTTGTGTTTCGCTAATTTAATTTGGTACTCATTTTCCAGACCCAAAGCGCTAAAAAAAATGTGTCTGCGTTTTGCCATACTCAGTTAGAATGAAAAGTTATGAACGTTTCGAGATAGTATTGGTGGTTTGCATCGAAAATAAAAATCGTAACCATTCAATAAATTAAGTCAAGAATCAGGTATATGATAGATAATTGATAGACAAAAAACATCGCCGAGATTTAGATCTGTGACGGTTTTCACTGCCGTGTTATTCGGTAAACAGTTTCACCTAAATTTATAGAGCTTTGTATGGAGTCGCCATGTTGGTGCCCCTCCGAGGGGTACCAACATAGTGGCCGGAAACCAACAGAAACATCATTCATTGAGTTTTGCCACTGAAACGAAAAATTATTACTCTAGAGTTCTGAGACATTGAAAGTAATACTTGCTCTAGTGCAAGAACTGTTCAGTTACCAAAAACGTAAACGATAACTGCTCTTTTGACCTACGCGTGATCCTTTTCGGACCGCCAATTGATGTCACGCAACGCATAAACTTGGAAATTCAAATGACCTCTATAAGAAAATGAGGAAACCTATCGAGCTTAAACGTCGTAAAACGCCAAGTTTTGTTAAGGTCTTATGTCTGATGACACTAAAACGCCAGTAGGATTGCTAATATGTAATTTTGGAAAATGATGACGTCACATGAAAACAAAGAATTGGAAAAATGTGAAGTGTTTGTAAAAAAATCGCTCTCATTGAAAAAATATTCCGAAAGACAAAATTCGGAGACAGTCACCCACTGTCAAAATTTGGGGGCAATCGGACAAATTCCCTTTGACTTTTAGCTTTTACAGCTTAAAGTGAAAAAAAAAATTGATTCGAGTAAACAGCGCTAAATATGTCAATCAGACGGGTAATTTTTACTTCCAGCCAAAACAATATTTAGTCTCATTCAGTGATTTCTTTTTTTTTATATTAGAGATTTCATTTGGGTCATTACTTAAACCGAAAAATCGAAATTTGAAGAAAATTGCCGATCTGAAGGTATACGATAAGCCTAATAATCATAAAAATTACAATTTCCTCGATTGTGATTGGTTTAAAAAACTCCTATTTCCCACTAATTCACTTGTCAAGCTGTTATCGGATAGTTTGTTATCGGACACCTTGTTATCGGACAGTTTGTTATCGGACAGTTCAATAAGCCAATCACATTCAAAGATGTAGTTAAAATTAACCAATCACATTTAAAGTTGTGGTTTAAATCAACCAATCACAACCTTGGTTTCAATCACCATAGAAACAAGTGTACAAACTCCTAAATTGGGGCTTCCTTCAAAATGGAGAATTTTTTCCCCTCGAACAATGATTATGTTTTAGAAGACAGAAGTGATTTATTTTATCCTATGGCACAAACGTTTATGCGAACTATCCAGACGAGTTCCTTTGTGGATATGTTAACATGTTCAGATGAAGTTCAGCCATCCACAGCATTGTTTATCGCTTCGCAACAACCGCCGCAAACGGAGGTAAACATCCACCCAGCTGTAATACCACTGCACAGTACGCTAGTATTTCCTCCCTCGAAAATCCTCATTTTGTTCAACAAAATCAAAATACAGAAACAATGACAGTAGACCAAGCCAAGTTTTCCCCTTGTATCAGGCAGAGAAAGTTCAGAAATAAATAATAGTAAAACCACAGCCTCCAAAAACATCGCTCGAGCAACTAAATCATGGATGGCAGCATAGGTAGAACGTTGTAAAGCCAAAAACATTAATGCATTTAACTGCCAGTGAAAGACGAGAATTGTTTCACATTGCTAGCGGATACGTGCCTGTACAATCCAGCTCGATATTTCCGATTTCTTCGACATTCCCTTTGCACAGTTCGGTGCCTGCAGCTTCAGCAAATCCACCAGCTGTAGGAGAATGTTCGTCCACCAGTTCCAATCAGTTCAAACCAAGTTTCTTCATTAGCGAATGTGGCAGAATTCACCGGTATGCCGTCGTCCACATACAGCATGGCTACAAAAATCTCTCGGCGCCATTTTAAATTTTCAATAAACGGTTCAGTGTGTTAAAAAAAACACCAGCAACTTAAGAAAATCCCCGTCCCAAAAAGCCAAGGAAACGAAGGATCATAATTGACTCTGGCTCTGATGTTTACAACTTGAAGTGTACTGTCTATTGACTCGGCTTAAAAAACCTTGAACCTTGCTGGAAAAACTGCCCTCGGCAAGCGTTCGGAATTTTAACCAAATTCCGCAAAGTTCTGCGCAGTTGAGCGTTTTTTCATGCATGGTTGCGTTTTTGACTGACATAAGACTTGTTTTTCGCTCGTCACTTGGCAACCAGCAAATCCATTTTGACCGTTGTCGATTTCAGAGCGACATTAAATGCAAATTTTCCCTTTATTTCATAACTTTGCTATTCTTCTTTTCTCGGAAATTGTAATTTTTATGATTAATTGGTAATAAGACTTCGTGTCGTCCAATTCTGTCTGTAATCATACTCGTGATAAACAAATCGGACTCCCGCTGCGCGGTCGTCCGATTTTGTTATCACTCGTATGATTACAGACCGAATTGGACTCCACTCAGTCCTATTACCATTACTTATCTTCTTTTCGGCTCGTGAGCGGGCGGAATTCAACAAATCCTGCAATCTGATTGGTTCCTGGAGCGGGCGGAATTCTCTCATACGGACCGCTACAGCGGGCGGAATCTATCGAGTTGATCTATTTAATTCGTGAATGAATAAGCGGTGATCGTCAATCTTTCGCCCTTTTTTGCTCATGGATGACTAACATCCATGAGCGTAGTGGGCATTCCAATGGCGATCACTCACGCACTCGATTCTGATTAATTTATTCATTAAAGTTGAATTAAACACTTTTTCACCTACCTCCCCCGCTAAGTATTGCTTTTCTGCCAAACACTTCTTAGCGTATGTTTGGCTTGTTTATCAGGGTACTAGAGAGGGGTATATTTTTGTGCAACAAAATGGCAGAACTCGTCACGGAGGTCGAAGAGTCGGTCGAGATGGTTTTTCGTTCGATCTGTATACAGGAATTCCTTCTGGGTTGAAAATCGCGAAGTTGTTACGCTAACCTAAGGAACACTAGCTGCTACAAATCGACGTCGCAATCCTAAATGGAAATCTTAAAAGCTACGATAGCTATCGAC
>JAHPZR010024850.1:0-11624 GCA_019787425.1 Platygyra sinensis | reverse complement strand
CCCAAGTCATGAAGAAAACGAGAAAATGCTAATTTCTGTCCAATTTTGATTGCAAAATCAGATGTTCTTCCCAAAAAGAGTTCGAGGAAGTATCGCCATAGAGAACTTTATAATGAGTAAAAGCCTTTGAATTGACGAGATTACACAAAAGAGACAATAATTTTTGAAAAGCAAAATGGGTGTAGTAAAGGAAAAACAAATGTGCATTATTTGCAGTTTCAAACAGATATATTTTGTAAGGTTTTGTAGGGTTTCGCTGTTAACATTGGAGTAAGTACATTATGTATGACTCGTGTGCGTTAACTGTAGAAGCAGTTGCGGCGTACTTGCAGGTACGATGAATCGGTAGGGGCTTCTAGGACATTTAAGATTTTGTAAGTTACGCAAAAGCCTACTTAGCTTAAAGGCGTCTCTTTCAACTATGTTTTATATTTTACTGCCGTCGGATACTGAACGAGCGAGTGCCGCTGCTTCGATTGCTGAATCATGCGGGAAGAAAATATCTTTCGGTATTTCGCAGGTAAAAGAGTTTGTCTAATCGCTCCAAAAAAACACAATATAAACTCATAAATTTTAATCTGATTACTTTTTTTAGAAGTATAATGTTCATTTCATGGTATTAATATTTTTTTTTTACGAATGCAAGGTGATGAGGACTTTTACATTTTTGAGTTACATAAACATCAGATGTATTAAATGCAATAGAAACCAGAGCAGTGATCTGTTAACTTATTACAACTAAAGACTGGTAAACAGAGGCAACACGCGCAGGCGTAGTAAGGTGTTGACAATTTGTGGCATTTATTGGGAAAATTTCCAAAGGGTCGACTACATGAATTGTTTCGTGTACTGAATCAAACCTACAACTCGCTTACGACTATTGTGTGGGTCAAAGAAAATGACTTTGGATTTTAAAACATGTTCTAAAAGGCTGCGACAATCGTAGCCGAAATCGATAGAAAATGACGTATTTTGTGAGAAATTTATACTGAGTAGGGGACGAAAGTGAACTTTCTTTTTCTTCAAAATTGCGGACGAAGTTGTTGTTTTCAGACTAGTTCACACAATGTCGTTTCTCGAAAAGTACTGAACGGATTAAGGTAGCTGAACACATTTTTTGACACCTGTGTTTTATTCATCTTTTTCTCCAAAACCCTTGATCCTTTGGTCACCAAAAATGGCAGCAAGCAAGTTAACAACACAAACATCGGCATTTAATAGTTTAGCTGACGTATGTGTCGTTTCTATGACAACGTCAATAGATATAAAAAGGCCTTTGAAATCGGTTTTGTTTATATGCAAAAAATATGACCCTTAGATTTTCGTTACAATTTGCATGCAACAAGCATGTAACGATCCCTTGAAGGTTCACTGGAATGTCTAAAATTTCCTTTGTTAAGGTTACCGTATTCCTTTAGATTGGCAATTTTCTTCAGTTTTCGATCTTTCGGTTAAAGTAATTATCCAAATAAAATCTCTAATGTAGAAAAGAAATCATTGAAAAAGATTCATAAAGATGACTGCGAAATCGAAGTTCGTGCTCGCTCGTCAAAGATGGCGTAAATGGTCGAAATGCCCTTTATAGTTTTTCGTCTAGCGCGCTTAATTTTCACGGGCCAAACTAACCATTTAGATATGATATACCCATAGCATAGTTCTTGTTTTAGAACCTTTTGTTTATCGAGAGTTTCGCATTCTAGAAGAATCATAGCGATTATTTGCTAAACTTCGTATCGCCATATATATAATGGTATTTCAGTGGAAGAGACCAGACAAACTACACAATCGAACTTACCTTTGGTATCCGACCCCGCCTCAGAGTTTTTGAGCAAACTGTTTGCGCCCTAATATATCTTCATGTATTTCCACTGTCGACATTAATGTGGTCTGCAACTATTAAACATAGATCTAGTGTTGTGATAAATGTATTTGTCAGTGTCTCGAAGATGATCTGCTCGCCACTGATAAATCACGATATTTTGCTCAACCTCGTGCAGTAATTGTTACCATCATTCTACGCATTGTTTTCTTCCTCTCCATTGGCCGAGAGCCCACCACGTCACCTGCAAATAACTGCCTACAAATAATGGTCTGCTCATCCGTAGTACCGTTTAAACGTGTTTTGCTGCAAAAAAATATTCTGCTCATGCGTAATTGGAACCACGCTCTCGAGAGAAAAATGGCAGATCGCTTCCCTGAGCTGCCAGGAAGTGATTAAAATATGCGAATTATGCGTGTGGTTCTAACCAATTACAAACAGGCAAATATTTGAATGAATAATAATTAACAATTATTGAACTCTGTTATCGCAAAATATCGTGGTTTGTCAGAGTCTCGCAGATTAATTATTTGCCTCAGCCTTCGGCTTCGGCAAATAATTAATCTACTCGCCTCTCACAATTCACGAGATTTTGCTCAACCTCGTCCAATAATTGTTAATATTATATTAATTGTTAATTATTATTCATTCAAAATATTTCCCCCGATTGATTAAAACCACACGCATAATTCACCATAACCAGCTGCTGTTGACCAAATATTGAACCAATGACGTCAAAATGACTTCAAAAGTGTAGCCCGCTGCAGATTATTGAACCATTGACCGAGAAAACCTAGGGACAAGGTCGTGTTGTTTTTGGTCATAGGAAAAACAAAGAGCGAAATGGCGGAACTACTGTGAGAAAGGGAAAATATTTTGAATGAATAATTAATAAAGCAATTATTGAATTCGGCTTTCGTAGGATATGAAGAATTCTGCAGATCTCTGCTGATCTCGGAGGACTTCGGCCTCTGTGGATAACACCCTCCTTGATCTGCAGAAATCTTCATATCCTACTCAACCTCATTCAATAATTGCTAACTATCATCATCATCATCATCTTCATCGTCATCATCATCATCGTCGTCGTCGCCATCGTCATCGTTATCGTCATCGCCATCGTCATCGTCATCGTCGTCGTCATTGTTATCGTTATCGTTATTGTTATTGTTATTATTAAACCATATTGAGGAGTGTAAGAAAACCACAATGGCAACGAGAACGTCGCTAAAGGAATGGTTTAATGGATATTACAATGGCTGTGCACGTGGTACATTTCTTTGCCGTCCTTTGCAAAAGACCAACTTCTGCGTTGTCCGGAGAACATGAACCACGACGGCGGCTTAACATTGTGTTCCGACATGGCTTTGACAAAGAGAAAAAAGATGAATGACTTCAGAGTATCTCAGTCCGAACAACAGGGGGAGTCTATCCACGCTTATTGCCGTAATTGTGAACAGAGACACTCCGCACAAAATAAGGCTTGTTAAATATTCCGCCGCTGATAAGAACCGACAAATATTCTAATGTCCATTCAGTTCAGGTATCTTATAGGCAACATTGATAAGCTCAGAAATAAGACCAACGCAAAGATCAGTTGTTGCAAGGCAGCAAACAAGAGCTTGGACGGTGGATGAAGTGAAGATTCTTTGTGAAGAGTTACTATGATCAAAGCATTTCCAAGAACTGCAGTATTGGACAGAAAAAAATGTTTAAAACAGAAATAAATATCAAGTGGCTCTGAATTCCAGGTGCTGTAGTTAAACCTGACCAGCATGACTGTCCCAATTGTTCGTATGTTTTCTGCTTCTCATCACCAGAAAAGTTTGCGATCGACATCACTCTGCGATTTTCCCACTGCAACGACGAACGATCTGGACGGCTTTTGTAATATTAACTTGTTTAAGTGAGTGGGAGGAACGTGCAAGAGAATATTTGGTTGGAGGTCATCACGTACGTCAACCACGGATAATAGACCTCTTTAGCTAGGGCGGTTTGTTTTCCCATTGTAGAACACGTGGTATTCTCTGGAGAATTTCTCTTTTGTTCATCTTAAAATTTTTCATTCATATACACGGGACTATTTGAAAATTTGAAAGCAAGAATTCTCAAGAGTATCATCACGTGGTCTACAATGGGAAAACAAACCGCCCAAGCTAAAGAGGTCTATTTGCAAAACAATGAACTAGCTAGAAGCAGATGGTTTACTACAGGACTCCATTTGCAGACTGTTAAAAACAACAACAGAAGATTCCTACAGGGAATTAGTATTACCATCATCAGCAGCAGTATCATCATCGTCATCATTGTTGTCAGCGACTTACCCGTTTTGTTTAAAAACGGGATGTTAATTCCTCCGTTCTCTAAAAGACCTGCGTCCATTCGTTGCGTTTTGAAATCATTTGTACCCGTCCACAGAAAAACGGAAAAAAAGACGGAAAACTCTATCATCCTTTAGAGTGTGTCCTCTAGGATGACTATTTGTTCAACAGTGATGACCTTCTTAGTCTTGTTGTCGTCTCTATTACTCATTTAAAAATGCCTTCTATTTCCGAGACCGGCAGTGAAAGTAACCTTATTGAGAAGTAGTTGTGTTGACTTTTGCATATTTAAAAACTAAAATGCAATTCAATGCATTATGTTAAGCAGGAAAGAAGCCCGGGTAGCCGTGAAACAGGAGCAATACATCTCTCCGACACGTTTGGGCCTGTTTACATGGAGGGAGGCTAATTAACCGCGCGACACGGCTCTTGTTAGTCTTAGATCCAAGTCCCGTTTTCACTAGCACACATGAGCACAGCAATACTATGGCATGGATAGTGTTTTCGGAAAGATACGTTACCCCCCGATACGTGTGGACAAAAGGTCTGAGATTTTCACTAATTAGGGAGGAGGCCTGGGAGGGTTAATTCGCAGAACCAGCTACATATCAGAGTAGTCTTCTAAAGAGAACATATCCAAAACAATTTTCCCTCAAACAGCGAGTAATCTGTTAAAGAATATTTTATGAAATTCTAGCTTTCATATGGGTAACACAAACAAGCGTTACAGAAAGCCGAACAAACAACCTTGTCACGTTAATCTTCGCACGTGTTTCTGGCAAAAGTTCCCACGAGAAAATATATGTTGTTATCAAAGGGTTTCCTTGCATGATTTGCGCTATCTTTTGGCAAGAAAAGTTATTTCCTTTTCGGTAACCCACAACGCGGTCCTGGGGATCGGTTGAACCTTTTAACGCAAAAAAACAAATGACCCAAATAACCAAGGGAACCCTGGGGCGGCATCTGACACGCGGGGTTAACTCGTCAAGGTTGTACAACCAGAAATATCGCTAAGAATATTTGTTGATCGGTTTTAGTAATTCGTAAGAATATTTGTTGATTAGGGTTAGTGATTAGCAATGTAAGCTTTCCCAGAGTTAGTACGTGCGCAAGTGATTTAGGGACTACGGAAACCGCGATCCCTATATACGTGGTCGAGATAATTCTCACTATCTTCTGGCTAAGCCCAAAACGCCGTTTACCGAAAGCAGCGCTGTTTCTTTGTCCTTTGTCTTATTCCAGAAACACTGTATCAACCAATCACTGTAAAGCTTGCTAATGCGTAGGTATATAATCGCGAGTTTTAGTTTGTAAAGGAGAGTTGAAGTTGGATGTAGCGCAGAGTACGCTAACAGCTCTGCCCCAGCATTAAAGGTTTGCCTGTGTATTCTGCATGTTTCGCTGATTCCTTCTCTCGTTCCCCCGAAGTTAAATCTGTTTGGTAACAAATCACTTCGGAAAATCCATTTTGCGAGTTCGCGTTAGGTTAAATCGAGTTGTTATCCTGGTTTTTTCATTAGTACAACTTTTGCTAAATAACGGATTTCTAAGTGATAGAAACGGCTCGGCGAGCCGAGGAGAGCGGTCGAAGTACCAGAAACTCACAGTTCTTAAACATTCCACTTTTTAAAACCACTAGCAGCCAAAAAACTTTTTAATATAGAATAGTTAACTTATGGATTCTTTGGATTATTCCCTTAAACTGTGTAATTCAGTCTCTGTTTTTAAAAACCGTCTGAGGACCAAACTACTTAAAGAATTGTAATTTTTATATGTATATATTTTTTATAACTTTTACAAAATTATTCTTATTTTTAATTGTAAATAAGGATATTTTCTTTGAAAACCCCCTTGGGGAAAGTCAATAAAGTATGTATGTATGTATGTTTATTATTCAACAAATTGTAACACTATCCAAATATGGTCATGATGCTCTCGATATCTGTCATCCGTAGGTAACAGATATCCGGCGATATACGTAGCTTCGTACGGGGGAAGAAAAAGTGAAGTGAAAAAATGTCGACAGAAAGGTTTAAAAATGTTACGAGCTTGAAAATCAATTTTGTTATCAATTTGTTGAATAATAAAACAATTATCCTGCTCAATCTCGCGGAATATCGTCTGATTTTAGCCGACTCGACCTACGGCCTAGTCGGCTAAGTATCAGACGATATTCCGCGCGATTTCGCAGGATAATCTTTAAATGTATGTATGTATGTATGTATGTATGTATGTATGTATGTATGTATGTATGTATGTATGTATGTATGTATGTAAGTATATGTATGTATGTATGTATGTATGTATGTATGTATGCATGCATGCATGCATGCATGCATGCATGTATGTATGTATGTATGTATGTATGTATGAGGGTGAACGGAGCCGTTGTCCCAGTCATACCGACAAAACAAATCATGTGACAGTGAAGCCGAAACCGGGCAGCACTACAGAAGGACGTGTTATCAAGTTCAAACGGCTTGTGAAGGGATTCAGCAAAAAAGTTAAACTCACACGTTGAGTTCGAGAGGAGCAATAGCTAGGATATACTGTCATTGGCTGGCTATAATATATTATATTTTTTGTCGTTGGTCTTGCAAATCGACTTTGTTTGAACTCTACATGTTCTTTGGTTTTTCATTACGCAACTTGATTTTGTGTCATGAGCATTAATGTAATAAGACACGAAGCAATAAATTTCATTGTCCTGATGTATGAGCTATACAGATTCAATGAACTTACCTCCACTGAGATCGAACAAAGCATGCAAACACTTCCTGGGCATGTGTTCAAGTATAGTGGCATCACTGTCACTGGTGAAACCACATGTGTACATAAACAGTACATAAACATTGTTAATATGAAGCGGTGTGTCATGATGCTGACGTCTTGCCAAGATGAAGAGAGCCTTGATCAATTATTTCAAAATCACCAGGGAGGTTTAGCTGCGTTGGATTTGCTGGATCTTTGAATATTCACTGATCTTTCACACAGTTCTTGTTATTGCCTCCATATTGGAATAAAAGTGTCTACATGTACTACAGAAAAAAATGTTTCGGTAAATAAAAAAAGGCCAATCAGAATGTCTTCGTTTTGTTTGTGCTTTAAAACGTGGCTGATCTCCTGAAAAGCCATCGATATTATCCTGTTAGTTACAACGAATCTTAACAGAGTATCCAAACTTCATTGATATGGTCAGAGTTTCGGTAAGAGGAAATAATTTCTTCAGATGGTGGACATCTGTTGAAACAAACACAAGCACGACTTGACATATATCAATTAACAATTATTGGACGATGTTGAGCAACGCTGAATTACAACAGATGATAAAAATTCAGTAAGAAACAATGAAGAAGGGCAAGATATAGTTAGACATTTAATTAAGAATCGCATAATTGAATAAAATCTTGCATTCTGATTGGTTTACGAAACGAGGTATTTAGCGTGCAACTGCGAGTTGAAAGCGAGGCTAAGGATATTGTTTTGCATCTACGTAACAACTGTCGTCAAATTGTAACACAACTGCCAAAAAGTTTTTCTACAATGTCAACGGCTTGTAAATTCAGTAAAATACCACTATTTATTGATTTTATCCGGCCTTAACATTACTGGAAAGCTTGTTTAAAACGTTTGAAAACAAATGTAAAAAGAAGCACGAGGTACACGTGTACGATTGACCTTGACCTTGCCTCTTTGCTAAAGCAATGACAGTTTTGACAGTTGACTTTGAAATGACTTTCTGGAACGCGCGCTTAGGATAAAACCAAACAATATCATTGCTGTTTTCTTTTTTTTCTTATTTTATTCAATTATGCGATTCAAGGAAAATTCATTACCTGACTCGTGAATTCTGCGCTAAATTGCACTTGAAAACCGATATCGCACTCATCGCTTCGCGATTTGTCCAATATCGGTTTTCGCGTGCTATTTAACGCGGAATTTCCTAGTCAGATAATGAATTTTCACATAATATATAGATTTAGGCCAGCCTAAAAGCGTAGCTCCTGGGCCGGGTTTAAAGAGCCCGATTAAGCCAACCCAGGAAAAGGCAAAATTATGATTTGAGTTTTGTAACTTGGAGGTCAAGCTTTCTGTATATTGTTTGGCCTTCTGTCCTGAGTTTGAATGATTCGGTTTTAACTTTTAATCCTGAGTTAGCATTAGCCGCCTTCCGAACAATCCTGCCCTGTTTTTAACGAGTAAATCAGACATGAGCCTGCTATCTAATGGAAAATCAACACTTAGTCAGCTGTCAAAACAAAAAAAACACGTGTGTTATAAACTTGAGCCCGCGATATGGTCACATGATACAGGTCAGCGGATACTTTGTTTTGACAGGTGTCAACTGATCATAACATGCATGTCCAATATCAGAGAAGTACACAGTAAACCAAGGCTGTATGGCTCTGTCAAGCTATTAGTATAGGAAATCGTACGACCTCGAGTACAATTCGTGATTAATAGGTACGAGTGATTTTGAAAGTTCTCAAAATTGCACGAGCCTTTAGGCGAGTGCAATTTGAGAATTTTGAAAATCACGAGTATCTATTAATCACCAATTGTGCGAGAAGGTCGTGCGATTTTTTATTTAAAGTACATTCAACAAAATTATGAACTGTGAGAGAATGATATAATTTTTCAATTTACATGCATGGTCACCAAAATCACGCAAGAATTGCGGCAACGCGCAAGTTAGGTTTTGTGTAACACTGAAAATAATTTCACATGTCTTCTTCGCCTTTTCATCATGCATGGTTGAACAATCACAATCAATGCACAATAGTTAGCACAATCCTGCCCGAGCCTGCCCGGTTTTCAACAAGTTAACCTGACATGAGCCCGCGATCCAATCGAAAACCAGCACTTGGTCGGAGGTCAATTTCAAAAAAACACGTGACCTCGATGAGCTGTACACTTGAGCCCGCGATATGGTCACGTGATACTGGTCAGCAGATACCTTGTTTTGACAGGTGTCTATTGATCATAACATTGACGTTGAAATTTGCCGCTTATGATTGTGCGTACGCTCCGTTTCCATGAAAACTTAATAGGTACTCCGTAGAAGTACAATTTGGGATTAATTGTACTGCTCTTGGCCAATCAAAAATGGGTAATTTTGTTGAGTGTACTATAATTTGAATTATGGCCGCCATTCTGCGCGAGTCTGTCGCCGTCGTGGTCCAGCGTACGCGCCCACGAGCAATACCGCTAGCCATGATAACCACGAGAAAATACATTGATGGGTTTCCTTTTCTTTCCCATATGAGTATAGGGCTCCGCTATGAATAAAATAAAAACTTAATACAACATAGGAAAATGCAAAAGGTAATAAGATGTTGCTATAGTTACTGTTGCTCTGATTAGCACTGAGCAAAATCATAATCTCTGTACTTAGGTCCTGTCCACTCGTATCTGGATATTTTTGAATCTGCAACATTTCCTCTCTGGATTCAAAAGTGTCCCCGTTCACGCGTAGCGCATTCATGGAGAGCGGATTCAAAATTATACGGATTCGCTGCCGAATTTGCCGGATGCGTGTGGACGGAGGCCGTGTCCGGAAAGAAAAGGTTTCAAATATATCAGGGTACGTTTGCGCGGGGACTTAATCGATGAATGGTTTTATTATACAAGTGAATATATGAAATTTCATCGATTTGAACTGCGGAGCCGAGTGATATGAAGATATGATTGATCATCGCAGTTATGCACACAACTTAAGCAATTGCGAAATTGGATTGGATTGGAACCCATTTTTTCACTTTCTTTTTTTTTTTTTTTTTTTTTTTTTTTTCAGGCTTTAATTTCACAATTGCCTAAGTTGTGTGCGTGACTGTGATGATCAATGATATCTTCGAATGGTTTTATTGTTGCTCATTTACAATTTCAATCAGTGCAAGCCAAAGGTAGAGTATATAGTTTTGGAGTGCAGAGTTTCTCTGAAGAACGTTCTACTGCGTAAACAAACTTTGAGTTCTAAATTAACATTCCAATATCGATATATCGTTGGGCACGTAAGCCGCTCGTCCCGTAATCACACATTTCTGATTATCAACGAGTGAGGCAAGGATTAGTTATATATTTATTTGAAATGCTCATGTAAGTAACGAGATACACCGATAGTATACAATTCTTACAATTTTTTTTTTTTTTTGGCGAGCAGTTTTTTACTTCAGCGAGGCTTCCAGAACAGCTCTAAAATTTGTCCCTATGGTAGAAGGAACACAATTCTTTTCGTGAAACTCCGGATTTAAACTTCTGAACTTCTCCTTTGCGTCCTTCAGGCTAAAGCAGTTAATTACTCCATTTTTTTTGTTGTTGTAATATATCAAAGCAACCTTTAACTCGGCCTGGGTTGTCTGCAGTGTCAGCGATAGTGTTATCGCCCCAGAAGAAAATAGACTGCTCATCAACCGGATCGCACACTGCCTTCCAGTACCATTGCGGAGCCAAGACATTATTTAACTTGATGATGTTACCCATAGCGTTTTTTGCTGCACCACCTTGCCAAGAAAAAAAAAAACAATAAAAATGGGGAAAACAAAATAAAAGTAAAACAAAACCTAACTGAACAATGATTTGGACAGTTTGAAATTATGAACTGCTAAATTATGAATTAAATCAGGAGCTAATCCATTAGTGTGAATTAAATTGTGAGCTAATCTATCAGTTTATTATTTAAATAGAAGGTTCATATCTTTCATTCACATATTCTATCCCTCATAATATTGTTTCAGAACACAACTGTAGAGTGCATGAACCCTCTGGATGCCAGCTGTTGCGCTGCTAATTTCCGTTTCGTAAACGGTCGATGCCATAATTGGTAACGAAGCCTTTCAGAATGGACGATGCCATATCTGTTTTGGTTTAGGCCTGGAGATGGTTGATGGAGTAAAACGCACTCACCAAATGCTGAATTGTTCATATTCACACCGGTTTGCTTGCGGTTAGCTTTTATTTGTTGGTTGGGGCAACTCTACCATTACATTAATATAGAAGAAAGTCACATTTTAGAATTAAATTTGGCAGATCAGCCTGGTAGTTTAGTGGTATAAGAGGGGATGTTAGGAAATAGAGGTTCCGGGTTCGGTAATGAGTGGTAACGTACATATTTTCCTTTTGCTCAGGTGATACATCATGAGCGTGGGCATTCCAATGGCGATCACTCACTCACTCGATTCTGATTAATTATCATTAAAGTTAAATTAAACACTTTTTCATCTACCTCCCCCGCTAAGTATTGTTTTTGTGCCAAACACTTCTTAGCGTATGTTTGGCTTGTTTATCAGGGTACTAGAGAGGGGTATATTTTTGTGCAACAAAATAGCGGAACTCGTCACGGAGGTCGAAGAGTCGGAGATGGTTTTTTGTTCGATCTGTGTTACGCTAACTAAGGAACACTAGCTGCTACAAATCGACGTCGCAATCCTAAATGGAAATCTTAAAAGCTACGATAGCTATCGACAGCAGACCGGAGGAGGGATGAA
>JAHPZR010024849.1:0-40333 GCA_019787425.1 Platygyra sinensis | reverse complement strand
GGAAGATGGAGAATTCCACTTCATATCAGCCACTGTAGCTTTCATGAAGAGAGATCTGAAGAGAATTGTTGGTTTTTGTGAGGTTGTGGTGCCGGGGTCGGTACATTTCGCTGACCACTAGTCCATGGACTACCCCGATGGACCTGGTCCATGGACTACTTGAATGGACTACCCATGGACTACCCTTAATGGACCACCCTGAAATTTGCGGCAAATATAAGCTAGAACCCAAATGTGATTACATATGCAAAATTTCCTCTTACCATCTGGCGTGCTATCCATGGGCGCTTTCCATTCGGGCAAAAATTCCGAGATTTCCGATCCGAAATTGAATGGAACAGTAAAAATTCCGCGAAAAGTTTTCGAAAATTTAGGAATACGTTTTGAGTGCACCCTCTTTTCTGGAAACGCGGAAAAAACCGGAAAATTCCGTTCCATTCGACCATTCCTGCTCGGGCCTAGTTTCTCCGAGCCTGGAAATCGAATTCAACATGGCTGATCCTCAAGCTTCTAAACATAATATTAGTGCTCTATCTGACAAACGACTGAAATACATGTATCTTACTTCAACATTATTGCAGTGGATTGGCCTCAACAAGCTTTAGTGAGTTGTGCGAAAATACATGTGAGCTACGCGAAATGTGTGCATAACTGCTCGAGTGAACAGCTCGCTCGTCATTCGAAAGCCAATGTTGAACTCGTCAGGGAAGTAAAGAGATATCGTACCCTTAATGTAGTCGCGGACTCCTTTCAAATTCTTACGATAAAAGTTATATTGTTACCCTCACCTAATACATCGTTTATTTCAACTTCAGTTCCGTCCATCGCGCAACCCCAAAGCAGGTAAACAAAGGTAAAAGAGTCCTCTGTTTGATTTCGTATTTTCGCGCGAAACTGACCTGGGACGGGTTTAGTCCAACGAAACGGAAAATACTGTTCCATTCGTCGCATGGAATACCCGGAATTTCAAATCGGAATATTTTGTCGAATTGCCTGATTTCATACTGTGAGGGACTAGGTACGAGTCTGTTAATTATGGGATTAGCAACTATTGATCCCCATAGTCAGAAAGAGCACATCGAGATTCATAAAATCCCCAAGTTTGGTGTTAATCAGGCTAGTCTTGACTGAGATACAGGCATTTAAAAACGTAAAAAAATTACAAAGAAATGTATGGAAAACCGGCCAAATCCGGACTTTTGTCCGCATTTGTCCGGTTTTCCATACATTTCTTTGTAAAGTTTTTACATTTTTAAATGTCTGTATCTCAGTCAAGACTAGCCTGATTAACACCAAACTTGGGGATTTTATGAATCTCGGTGTGCTCTTTCTGACTATGGGGATCAATAGTTGCTAATCCCATAATTAACAGACTCGTACCTAGTCCCTCACGGTATGAAATCAGGCAATAAAGCGCCCCATCATTGCCGGATTTCATACCGTGAGGGCCTGGGTACAATCGGTGTATTATGGGATTAACAACACAAGATCCATATATTCAGAAAGAGCACACCGAGCTTTACAAAATCCTTAAGTTTCGTGTAAATTGCGCCAATATTGAACAAGATACAGCCATTCAAAAACGTAAAAATTTAGTAACAAATGTATGGATTGCCGGACACTTACATACATTTTCCGGACACTTGTCCAGAAAGCCATACATTTCTTTGCAAATTTTAAAGTTTTTGAATGGCTGTATCTTGTTCAATAATGGCCCAATTAACACGAAACTTAAAGATTTTGTAAAGCTCGGTGTGCTCTTTCTGAATATATGGGTCTTGTGTTGTTAATCCCATAATACACCGATTGTACCCAGGCCCCCGACGTATGAAATCCGGCAATGTTGAGAGCGACTCTTGAGGATTACTGCGCCAGCTAGCTACACTCTTTTGGCCAGCGGTAGAAATCCAAGATGGAGACGGTGATGCGTATGTTGACAAGAGGAAAACTCGCTCGAATCCAATATTTTGTGACAGAGGCCCAAATGTTAAGGTAGGAAAAGTTTGAGAATTAAACCGCAACTGTTCTGATCGATCGCATCTTTTGTTTGGGATCACTGAATCTCTTCAATTGCAAGTGTTCTGTCGATCAATCGCATCTTTTTATTTGGGTTCTAGCTTTATAGTTAAATTTCAGGGTGGTCCATTTAGGGTGTCGCAGTGATATGTGTACCCCTGTGATATGTGTATCCCCGCACACATATCACTAATGATATGTGTACCCCCGGTAGGGATACACAAAACACTGAAGCTCTGTACCAGGCCTCCAAAGGCTTGAAGGAAAACATTGGGGCTACGAGGGACAGATTTTGTGGGTTCATATTTTAAAGTTTCAACCGATCATAAATATAAACAGAAGAAGATCAGAATGCAACTGAATAATATATAATTATGGCCACTTGGTACACAAAAGGATATTGTTGATTCCGAATTGTTTTTGGCAAGTGTCTAGCCAGACGTCAGCGCTTACAGGCCAGGGATACCAATATCATTTACTCAGTAAGATCACCGTTCAGTGATACGTGTATCCCAACGTATCACAAAACATTTGCTTGCCACTGCGCCTATGAATGCTATTTTGAAATATTTTATTAACTCGAAATTGCACTAGGCTACATCAGGGGATACACATATCACAGATCAGCGATCGCAGTGATATCTCTCGTCTATTAATTTAGAATCAATAAGATTCTTTCTAGCCATATATAAACTTAACTAGTACTTTGCTGGACAGACAACAGCGCTTGCTTTAACAAGGGGATACATATATCACTGACTATGATTGCCGCGATATGCGTATCCACAGTGTATCCCCAAGATATATTGGGGATACACATGTCACTAAACGGGGATCGCAGTGATACAAATGTATGTGTATCCCCTGGCTAACTCACTGTCGTCTGTCAATTTGGAATCAATAATACACTTACTAGCCATGTATAAGCTTAGCTAGTACTTTGCTGGGCAGACAACAGGGGTATACGCATATCACTGACTACGATTGCCGTGATATGCGTGCCCCCGAGATATGTTGATACATGTATGTTGGGGATACACATATCAATGAACTGGCGATCTCAGTGATATGTGTATCCCCTGGCTAGCGCGGGGTCGGCTGTCTAGTTTTTAAATTTGACAGTGATAATTGGGAACTGCCCAATAATACTTGTTGTCAGTTGACGGAATATTTCATGCACTTACGTACTAGCCAGTAAAAGCTAGTAGCTAGTAATTTGCTAGACAGTCGACAACGCTGATAGGCCAGGGGATACACATATCACTACAACTGCAGTCACCAGTGATATGTGTATCCCCAAGATGTAACGTTTGCTCGGTTTCTAATGTAAGAATGAGGAATAATATGTCGGATCAGCTTTGTGACAACTCTTTTTTTTTACCTCAGCGTTGAATGAACATATAAAATTTCCGCCATATTAGCAAATTTAAATTCAGTCTCAGACCCTCGCGGTTACATGGTGTACAGGAATTGCACCGACCTGTGATTGGAAGTTAAAAATAGCATTAGTCACGCTGTTGAGCTCAAGAGAGCTGTAGATCACGTAGGCATTTGCAGACGAAAGTTATGTTAGCAATAAAAATCTTTCCGTTTTTTAGATCAAATAAACACAAGTCTTGATATTATTGCTAGAAGATATATTTTCCGGTCAAATGTAGTTCGGTATCGCGGCAAATTTATGGCGCGGATTTGCTACCTACCGTTTGTTATTCATCGTCGAAAATTAACCACTGAAACAGCAGTATTATTTGTTTTTGCTTTCAGTATCGAGCAGTTTTCGTTCGTTAATTGACTTGCTGTGTTATATTAAGTCTATTCGCAAACGTTTCGATCTTGGTGCAATTCCTTTCTGTAACGCAAGTCTTAAATACAGGAATTGCACCGGCCCGATTGTTCGACTCCAGCGGTGAAAATATAAAAAAGCCGAACGCGATAAGCTTTCTTCCTTCAGTCCAAAGCCTTCGATCTTCACTAGCGAAGTTATTGTGCCAACAGCTTTCGTTTTAAACGCGCTTTTGATCCGGTGCTTTTCCTGTCTTTTACGATTTCAGTAGTTAAGGACGGTGCCTACTAAATACAAAGGTTTTTGCGCCAAGTTAGGACCACGCGGAAAAAGTAGATAATTGCAAGGGCTATTGGAATCCACAAAGAAAAATAGGGGTAGCCACGCATTTTTTCGAGATAATTAGCCTTGAATCTCAACAAAAATGCTGACATCAACATTTTTCTGAAAAAAGCGAGAAACGATATTTGTTCACAGATTTCCTTAGAATTCGCCTTTACATACAGAAAGGCAAACACATTTAAAAAGATCTTTAAACTACATGGCAAATGGTAACATTTAAATCATTTTTGTTACGTTTATAGTAACAAAATCGTTGCAAAATCGCTTTTGACGTCTCTGACAGCCTTCCTCTGGTTCAGCTAAAATACAGTCTTAATACCTTTTGCTCACGACCAGAAACTAATCACATGTTGAATAGGCTTGCCGCTTCCATTTCGCAACAAAAAATTCAGGGGTAACCACACGTTTTTTAAAGTTATTGATCTTTTTTGAAAACTTTTACGATGCCCGTTACATTTTGTCCTGTCACCTTCCCAGTAAGTAAGACATTTGCGTGTCTGCGCGTGCACTACGCCATCTGCAGGTACATGTTTGCAGTTGGATTTCAGTGTAATTTTCGAAAGATAACAGCTAGATTTTCAGCCGGAAGACGTTAACAGTTAGTGGCTAGCGATATGCTGCTATTCTGGTCTCCCTGGTTCAAGTGCAGGTTCAATAAAATTGATTTGGTCACCGTAGAAAAATTTTGCTTTAATTTTAGTCGTGTGCTTGGTGGCGTAGTTTATTGCGTCAATGTCAACCCCAGCGCGCGCGCGCTTAAACCATGGCTTGCGTGATGCGCAGAACGTGTGCGCACTAATAAAAGTAGGCACCGTCCTTAAGGACGTTCACGCCAATTGTTACTGCGCATCCTTACTGCGCACGAAATTCACATGCCACGTCATGCATCGCGCGCGCGCGCTAAGTAGCAAAAAAGAACAAAGATAGGGCAGGTGCCCATTGCTAAATCTTTGATTGGCTTTAACGATCTTGAACGTTCGGTGACCCCTACTTTTCTTTTCAGAAGCAGATTTAATTTGCAATTATCTCCACATTGTCCAAAAATGAACAAAAAATCAATGTGGGAAGTTAAAAAAAATTGAAGATTTCTGTCCACGGGACATGGAATTCTGTCATCTTTCGGCTGCAAGGCGCGTGAAACTATGGTCGCTAAATGCGAACTTGTTCTATGAATACCCTCACCAGTTGACTAAATTCTCTTAAAAGGTCCAGTTAAATCATATTTGGCAGAGAACACTTCCCTTGAAAACTCTAATTGCAATATTTTGGGACTTTCAGCCACTGTGGTCATTTTCGCCGATGAAGCCCGATTTACTCAGATTTAGGTGTTCTTCCGGGCATGTTCTCTCTGAAACGAAGTCGGTGACCCCCAAATTTTTTTACATTTCTGACATCACTAACTCATCATCTTTCAATGGCAAAATTTTCAGAAAAAAATCAATGTCAGAAAATTTTCGCGCGAACGTCCTTAATTAAATACAGGAATTGCACCGGAAAGAACTTACTCGACTTTGATGTCGATTACATGACGCAATTATTCGATACCGCTGTTTAGAAGCCTTGCGTATTCACTCAAATAACAGCAACAGGAGTTAGGAAAATAAGAGAGGTAAGTCCTAACGTCCTTAATTTAATTTTGTTATTAATTTAGTATGTGGATGATTTTTCATTGTAATTTATTTAATACAATACTTCAAAGTTATCTATATTGTGATATCAAGATGAAAATGTTTAGTTCAATTTCCTAAGAGCTTGGCTCCTTGGTGTAAAAACCTGTGACATTCACCAGTGATGTAAAACAAAGAAAACAATGAAGTCAACATAATCCTACCCCTAACAATAGCTTCAAAACTAAGCAAAACTTCACAGGTTTTTACACCGAGATAAACTCAAATGCTTCACAATGAATATTATACCTGCCAACCCCCATGCATTATGCGTGAGTCTGACGCCTGCAGATCTAAAATTGTGATCTCACGCATTCATACCAATTTCTCACGCCTAATAGCGAGTGTAACTACTTAAAAACGCTCGAGAAATCGTCAGAACATCTTCTTTACTCTTTAATAATGCTCGAGATTGGAAATTGTTGACCCTGTTTCTAAGTCGTCGAAAATCTTCCTACACCTTCGGTCATCTTAGGAATTCGTCAGGAAATCTTCGGTAATCTTTGGAAGTCTTCTGAAAACTTCAACAATCTTCAGAACCTGTTGGTAAATCTTTGGAACTCCAGGTTCTGTGAAGACGAAAAAACGTGCGCATTTTACTGAAAAAAAGTTGTCAGGTATACAATATACCATCTCACAGGGTCAGTGGCGATTCTAGGTGTTGTGGGTTTTCAATTTAAGGTGGCCCCCTAGAGTAAATTATTACAAACATCCTTCCCTGTAGAGCCTGAGTTGTCGGCTTAGTGACCCGGCCACTGAATGACAGCGAGGCTGGAGTTGACCATGTCTTGATACAGACCACACTGCTTTAAAGATTTAATAAGTGGGGTACTTTAGAGGAATTGTATGGAGTTACAACTGAGCCAAATTAAAAAAATTCACTGAAGGAAACGTGAGAAAATTTTCTTTTATTTGGTCATGCTGATGTCACAAAAAAAAACATGCGTGGACATGCATGGTTATTTATTTTGTGCGCACTCATTTGACACCAGAGAAAGCAAGAGTAAATCAGAGCTCTTTCATTGGTTACTTATTTAGCATTTTTGGCATTTTCGTTTGGCCCTAGGCTTAAAGACATGTTTGAATGGAGTTTGAAACTATTGCTGCATATACTTGAGTCATTTAACAGCTTTCTAGTGCTACTTGCATCATTCTTACACACACAAACCTAAACACTGAATTCTGGAGGGGAGGGGGAGATGGGGGGGGGGGGGGGTGGTAGCCAAAAGGTACACACAGAAGAAAAGGTATTGGCACATTGCAAATGCTACACTGATTTATTACCTGTAACATCGTGTCATGCAGGCTGCAAAGTGGAACTGATTCAATAACAAGACAATATTAAAAATATTTCACTAGAAGTATATGATTATCTGGAACTAATATTTTTTCAGTGACACTATACAAATGTAGCTTTGCTTGTGGTGTTGTAGGACTTAGTGTCAGAGTAAATTGAAATAATTATTTGTAAATAAAAATATATCAATATATTATATAAATTTCAAATATTTACAGTAAGGAATTCTGTCATGGATTGCACATCTTAAGAAGTTGCCTCATTCAAAGCCATAATTAGAAGTTCCTTAGAAAATATCAAAATAGAGAAATAGATCAAAAGAAAACTTTGATTGTAAGTTGTAATAATTTGTTATTTGACTATGTTTTTTTCAGTACATTAAAACCAGCCTTTTAATATTATTGCATATTGCCCATATGTAAACTGCTTTATCAAATTGACTACAATAAATGCTTTTGCATTCGGTTAACTATTAAATTAAAATAAATTATCAAAGGTTTAAAGAATACATTTCAATTTTGATCTCAACACAACATTGGCCAAATTTAATTAAATTCATCCTATCTATCATATGCATTGCAAACATTTTGCTATGTCATTAGTCATACGAATACTGATAATTTGGTTGATTGAAGGTTTGAGATAGAGTATATTTATTTAGTGATTAAATTAGGACAAATATGGCAGTTCTCTTATACTCTTCCATTCCCTTTCCTGGAGCAAACTGCACAGTACCATTCTTCAGGAGTGGCATCTATCTCGGCACAAGTCCTATGAAGGTAAAAAAATCTGGAAGTGTTGTGGAAAATATGTACATGTATACAACAATAACAACACCTAATGACTATTGACTAATGACTGATCTCAGTCCATTGTAGGAAAAAAGATGGCAGCTGTTCAATGTGGACCTGACACAGCACATAAGGCACAAAGCCAGATTTTAAATACAATACCGGTTTGTTCCAGTACTAAGGACAATGAGTAGACTAGGTTTGAAGATTTGCTTGTAACTTTTCTTTACATTTTTATGAAAGATGTTAAGGTTTTTGTGCACTCAGAATTATGGGTAGTACCATGCAGTTGCCATCGTTTTTCCTACCAAGGATTGGAATCTCATCTCACCAGTGATGCCAGCCAGAGCAGCCCTCACACATTATCATATTGGCATATGAGGAAACATTACAGGTCTCACATCTCCAGGCAGTGTGCAGACTTTCCACTGTAGATTTAGAAAGTCCAGTGAAAATAAATTACAAATGTGAGTTAAAAAAAATTGATTATTCAGTTGTATGGGACTGATCACAGATGGTTGACAGATCAAAGAAAAAAAACGGGTTCAACACTTCAGAACACTTACTTGACTTAGTGATCATGTTCCATGCATCAGGAGGGAAGAATTGCTTCATGTCAGCAAGGTCAGAAGCTAATGCCTCTCCTGGTGGATGGTCCTCATCAAGCACAATGTCTTCCTTGGAAAACTTTTTACCAGTGGTGGTATATCGCTTTATTTTGGCATCCCCAATACCAAACCAGTGAAGCATTTCATCATGGTTATGATCTACATTGGATTGCAATAACACATAATAAGTTAAAAGTTTTATCGTTTTTATACAAACTTTTTGATTCTTTTAGACCTTTTTATCTCAATAAAATGAAGCAATGGATTATACTTCTGGTGTACATCCTACTTAGATTCAGGATAGTTGTTATATGTAGTATTCCTGTAAGGAACACTCCACTAGGTCAGTATTTACCATTCTCAGGGCATTTGGGTCCACTTTGAATCTTCTTAAATATCAGTTCTCCTTCTTCTCTGGTTGGTTTGCTGTAACGAACATTGCTGTCACGTTTCCTCTTTTTCTTGGTTGAATAGAAGCGTGGTTGTGGTTGAATGTGTTTGTTAGCTGGAGCTCTGGATTTCGGTTGTATTTCTTTGAGGGGCTTTCTGTTCTGAAGAGAACTGAATAGACTTTGGGCTGCATTGAGCTGTTTTTCTAGTTGCTGAAGAGGTTGTTTATGTTGGCAACTCTCAACTTGAGATAACAGGGCAAGCAGTTTTCCTTTTACGTTTTCTCTATGTGTGGCAATGTCAGTAAGGTTGTCAGTCTTGATCGCGTGTTCTGCAAGAACATGCAATTCTTGATCTACATACTTTGATCGTTTATCATCCAAGGTGTCTGTGGGCTCAATCTCACAAGACAATTCTACTGGGATTGATTCAGTTGAGCAAACTGTTGCAATGAGGTGGACATGCTTGCAGATGGTACTTTGAATGAGGCTATCGGGGCAGCTGCACATATATTGATGAATGCAGATGTTACATTCCAGGCATTTCAAATCACAGCTTGGGTCCCCACATACTTCCATTTCCTTAGTCACTGTGTAGACACTTTGATTGTCATCAGATTCCACAGACCACTTGCAGTTGTCAACTTTGGTTATCATCTCTTCTCTCAATCCTTTGCTCTTGTTATGCCTGTCTTGTATCACTCGCATTTTGTAGTTGCATTTTCCCTTTGTCAGTTTTATGAGTCTTTCAAAGTACTTGTCCCATACAAATTTCAGTAGGTTCAGCAAGCAGTTGTCTACCCTCTTGTTGAATTTGCCTTTCAAATAGTTATATTTGAAAACTCTGTGAAATGCCTCCACAATCATGTTGGTGTTAATCCCTAAACCAGCACAGTAGCAATAGGCCCACATTTCTTTTTTTTCAGCCACTCTCTTTCAAAGTAGGTGCTAAACTCAGCACTAATGGAAGGGAGGCACTCCTCAAGTTTGCACAAGAGGGTTTTAAACTCAGGTACAGTTGTTGCTTGCATAACAGTTCTAAGCATTTTGTAAATGTCCTCAGCCATGTCACTGTCTTTAACTTTAGCCCGGAGTTCCTGTTTCCAAGCTCTGTCTACATGCCAAGTGCAGATCAGCCTGATTGGTGTGCCCCCCATGATAGCCACCCAGGCATTATAGAACTGGCTTGCGGTATCACTCATTAGCCAATGAGGTGATAACTGTCCACAGTTTTCTCTCAACAATTTGAAGAAAAGACACATATGAGTGAAATCTTCATGGTTTGAAAGGCACCAAGCCACAGGCAGCCCCTCTCCACATTCATCTGTAACCATTACTGTGGTTAGAAGAAAGTCATACCCTGTAGTCCCGTGTGTCGAGTCAATGCAAACACCTTTGGAGGCAAACTTTTGGGCCATTGCCCTCTGGAAGGGTGTCTGGATGACTATAAAGAAGTCTTCCTGAAGAAGGTCAAGATCTTCTGGGGCTTGCTCCCCCTGCAACTTGTAAAAGAGTACCGGGTTGTTGTCACTTTCCTGCCACTCTTGGATCCAGGCCCGCACACTTCCCTGGTCATTTTCAGACCGTTGTACCTCCCCCAAACCAAAGGCTCTTGATATGTTTGACAAGTCTTTCATGTCGGTGAGGTGATAGCGTTTAAATGCCTCCCCTTGCATCCCATTCTCTCTAATGTCCCCAAGTATTTTATCCTTGGAAACTCCTTGCTGTAGTAATGCTGCCATTTCTTCTTTTTTCTGTTTTGGCAACCGCGTATGTTGCAGTTCTTGCTGGTGGCCATAATGGGTAAGGCATAGGTCGACAGCAATTTTGCCATCTTTATTAGTTGTTGCTTTGAGAGTTGCAGTACAGTTGTGCTGTATCTTGCACGAGCCTGCAATATCATCCATTAAAAGTAAACTTATTCATCTAACAATGCAAACAACTAAGCTACAGCTAATGATGCAGCAAGGATAATTGTCAAAGTAATTTACCCATACTTAACAGGGCTGTAGGAAAGATTTTTAATGGGAGTGTGTCTCAGGTGTGAACTCATAGGGTGGATGGGGGGTCTAGGACACTTCCCAGTTGGAAAAATAGAAAGGCAGGAATCCAAAAGTGAATTCAAAATAAGAATATTTCTGGTACTCTTTTCATTTTAAATAGACTTTTGCAAAAAAGCTGTAGGAGACAGGCAATTTACAATTTAGACAATATCAATTACAGGAATATATTTTCATCAACAATAATTTTTCTTGAGGTAGAATAAATTTTTATTGAATTCAACCTACATGTAGAATCTCACAATCTGGTCATCTACAAATGACGGACCTTCAACCTAAAGAACTATACTGTATGCAAATAATTAGGGTACAGGCACTACTATTTTTTCTTCAAAATGGGCAGCCTTCCACCACTCCTGGGAGTGCAGATGCACCTGTTGCACCCCCTTCCCTACAGGCCTACTTAATGCAAATTTTGGGTTGTCGCGCAAGGGGCAGTGACAACGTTTCATACTTGAAGATAGCATTTATTGTACCTTGTGATTTTAAATGCCTTTTTCCAGTTCCCTTTGGTTTGTAAAGTCCTCCTCGGTTACACTGATAATACTGAACAGGACCCTTCATCCCAGTTGTTTTTATAAAAGAGCACCTGTCCTCTCCTCCTCCTCTACCTTTGCCTTCCATTGCTCAAATGCTACAAATGAAAATAGAAATGTAAAGAACAATTGTAATTTGCATGAATAATAAACATCATGAACTGGTAGTTAACATTATCTGCCATTAAGTAGGTTACACGCCAAACAGATCAGCTAATAAATGCACAAAGATGCCCATTGGAGATCTGCTGTTATGTCACCACCCCTCAATCTCCCACGGTTTAATCTAGTGTAAGATAAAACCTGATGGAACACTTCTATGTAGTGCATCTAACAAGAGTATGGGAGACCAGAGGGGTGTCATTTCAAATTTGTTACAAAGATTGACAAAATGGTGCAGATAATAGCTGTCAAAACCCAACTCATTCCCAGCTCTCTCTTAACCACTCTTGCTCGTGACTATGCACAATTGGTGATGGTTTAGACCTATAGATACTGTTGTAATAACTGAATTATTGCTAAAGTGAAGTATATTTGAAATAATGCATATTTGAACTGCAGATGTAGATGAAAGTGAAGAGTGATCATCACAGTAAATATGAACTCGATAAATTGAACTCGCTCCCGATGTGTGGCTTCATAGCTCAATTGGTAGAGCATCACACTGGTATCGCAAAGGTCACGGGTTCGAATCCCGTTGAAGCCCTGATTTTTTTTTAAGCTTCTTCTTTCCAGTTGCTTAAATTGGTAAATTTACTACGATAATCACTCTTCACTTTCATTAGTTAGGTGTTTCTATCTCACCTGCAATATTGTCTAGGTGAACTGTTGTTGTTGTAAAAACAACTCCATGTTTGTCACCGAGATGTTGCCTCAGGTCTGATATTTTGTGACATTTAAAGTCACAGTGGTGACAATGGCATGTTCCTGAATACTCCACTTTTTCATCAGGATGTTGCCTTTTCATGTGCCGCTTTAAACTTGCATTGCGAGAGAAGACCAACAAGCATAACTTACACTGGTGTTTTTTGTTCTTGCCAGGTACACTGCAGTTTTCTTCACTAGCTTCACATGAACTAATGGAGTCATCTGACATCTTCTCATTAACTGTAACATCACTGTCTTGCTTGTTACTATCAGAGTCCTGATTGGCTGGTATCTGGTGGTCCCTGTCTTTATTAACTGGAACACTGGAGTGGATGACCTTGGCAGGATTTACCTGACAATGGCCATCGTTGAATGAAGTGTTGTCTTCAACTACAGAAACCTTAACATCATCTTCTGCATTCAATTCTTCACTGACATTGTCATCAGGCTTTCCTTGGCAGTTGACATAATCAGGGACCCCATTTGTTGGTATCTTTTGGCCCCTGTCTTTATCGACTGACACATTGCAACAGATGTTCTTGGCCGGATTTAGCTGACAATGGCCACCATCGACACAAGCGTTGTTTTCAATTCCAGAAGCATCAACATCATTTACTTCATTCAATTCTCTTTTGCCTTCATCATCTGGCTTGTCATGGTCATTGACATAATCGGGGACCCGATTCGTTGGTGTCTGGTGGCCCCTGTCTTCACAAACTGGAAAATCATTTGAATGGATGTCCATAGCCGGATGTTCATTACAGGGGTCTTGATCTTTGTCACTGGACTGATTGACATCTTTGTTAATATTATGGGTGTTTACAGATTGCAAAGGCAGTTGAACAGACTGTGGTAAAAGATATTCAATGCTAACAGCATTTTCGGCTACCCAGGATGCAATTACTCTACGTAAATAGCCATTAAATTGTGAAGGCCTCTGGAGATAAATGTTTGGCAGTTGATTGGTATTCCCTTGGCTGAGACATGTACTGGACATCAATTTAAATAGTGGGAGGTTATGGCAAGCAATTGCTGCCATAACCATCACAACAATGCCACAAATACTGCTGCATGTCTGAAAAGGATAGAGCTGTGCACATGCAGAATTACAATCATGGCTTCCAGTTCTTGAATTCACACTGTGGGGGGCATGACAAAGAACCACTGAAAATGCATCCCTTTCAGCACTGCAAGCCAACCTGATGAATGGGTAAACCTTGTCAATGAGCCCATGAGGAACAGGCCATCCCAAAGAGTCACCATAAATGATCTCTCTACTGTTAATGTCCACAAGGCACAATGTCCAATGGCAACCCCTTTCAAGATCACTGCCAATAAAAGTGTCACCCTTGGAGGAACGATGATGGATCTCTCCTGAATTCATTAAGATAGAGACAATATGTGTGGGACTGTAATTCATTTAGGGCTTTCATTAGCCATCTAATGCGGTCACAGGAAAGCCACCGGTTTACGCAAATTGTAGACAGCTCATTAGGGGACATACCATAGAGTGAAATCACTTTGTCATACCTTACTGAGTATAACAATTCCTTAAATTGCTCAATGGATGATGCAGGAGGCTGGCGTACATTTGCTGGAATATCATATGGAGCTGCAAACCATTTAATCTCTTTCTGAACTGCATTCTTAATTGATTTGGCATTGTTAAGCTTGAGCATGGTTTGCAATGAGGAGATATCAAAGCAGCCTTGTGCATTTTCAGCATATACAAATGTTCCATTGGTATGCTGATTCTTGCGGGCGATGTCATCTTTCCACTTCAGAAGTTGGTTTTCTGGGGGGAGAAACTTAAGGGTGAAGGGATCTGTCACTTGTCTTGGTACTGTGTTCCGGGTTAGGCATGTTCTTGCCACACTCCTTGTTGGAGGAAGCCGACATTCATACGCAGCTCCTCTGCTAAATGATTTAATACTTTCGAGAGTAAATCTCTTTGAGTTCTCCTTTAGTTGCTTGACCTAACAAAAACACATTTTTTTTAGTGTATTGTTAGTATTTTACTGATACAGATCATTTTTAACTGCCTTTTTATCTGGTCATAATGTGAATTATATGTTGGATGCAAGTTACACAATACTTCTTCTGTATCCAGCGTCTGCATGATTAAGCAAGTAGGAGTATTGCTACTCCTCCCTAAATGGGATGCTAAGGCATCGCAGCCCTCTCCCCCTGCATGATTTATTTAGGTAAATAAATTTTCAAATTCACATTTTTACGTTAACAGCACAAATTCTTGCACACTCATTGGCTAATTTTTATCATCAATAAGCTGATCGACTGGCACATAAATTTAGAATTTTTTGTGATGCGGCAATGAGCGAGAGCGGACATTTTGATAGCTTGTTATCATGAAAAACAAATGAACCACAGTTTTCCTTGTGTCTGCCCTGTTATAGACTATGAATTTTGTCATTGTCAAAGTAGTCTGCGAATCCACTCTGCGATCAACAGCTTCTTTGACAATGTTATGATGAAATTCATGATCAATAACAAGACAGATGCATGAAAAACTGATGTCCATTTGTCAATTTTACACCTTGATATAGCCTGTGTGACTGGCATTCAAAGAAGAGGATCCAATGGGAGAAGTGTGTGTGTCTGTGTTTGGGGCAGGGGGATGGAAATGAATTCCCTCTCTCCCTTCCTTTGCTGCATAGATACAGGCCAGGGACCTGTTTTAGGGTGTTGAATTGTATTTGCCTTTGTTTGTTTATGGAATGTGAAATTTTATACTAAGTGTCATTTGCCCACTAAATCTTTCTCTTACAGTGTCATGAATATTCATTATGTAAATTTTAACCCTCATTAAAATTCACAATTGTTCAAAAATGATTCTTACCTCAATTTGACTGTTTGCCATTGTGTGAGCTAGAGGGAACACTGGAGAATCAAGACTATCTTTAAAATTTTTGGTACAAAGCACTAAAAGTTGGACTATTTTCCCACGAAAGTTTCGAAAAAGAGAATATGCAAGGCTTCTAAACAGCGGTATCCAATAATTGCATCATGTAATCGACACCAAAGTCGAGTAAGTTCTTTCCGGTGCAATTCCTGTATTTAACTACTGAAAGCGTAAAAGACAGGAAAAGTTGCCTCATTCAAAGCCATAATTAGAAGTTCCTTAGAAAATATCAAAATAGAGAAATAGATCAAAAGAAAACTTTGATTGTAAGTTGTAATAATTTGTTATTTGACTATGTTTTTTTCAGTACATTAAAACCAGCCTTTTAATATTATTGCATATTGCCCATATGTAAACTGCTTTATCAAATTGACTACAATAAATGCTTTTGCATTCGGTTAACTATTAAATTAAAATAAATTATCAAAGGTTTAAAGAATACATTTCAATTTTGATCTCAACACAACATTGGCCAAATTTAATTAAATTCATCCTATCTATCATATGCATTGCAAACATTTTGCTATGTCATTAGTCATACGAATACTGATAATTTGGTTGATTGAAGGTTTGAGATAGAGTATATTTATTTAGTGATTAAATTAGGACAAATATGGCAGTTCTCTTATACTCTTCCATTCCCTTTCCTGGAGCAAACTGCACAGTACCATTCTTCAGGAGTGGCATCTATCTCGGCACAAGTCCTATGAAGGTAAAAAAATCTGGAAGTGTTGTGGAAAATATGTACATGTATACAACAATAACAACACCTAATGACTATTGACTAATGACTGATCTCAGTCCATTGTAGGAAAAAAGATGGCAGCTGTTCAATGTGGACCTGACACAGCACATAAGGCACAAAGCCAGATTTTAAATACAATACCGGTTTGTTCCAGTACTAAGGACAATGAGTAGACTAGGTTTGAAGATTTGCTTGTAACTTTTCTTTACATTTTTATGAAAGATGTTAAGGTTTTTGTGCACTCAGAATTATGGGTAGTACCATGCAGTTGCCATCGTTTTTCCTACCAAGGATTGGAATCTCATCTCACCAGTGATGCCAGCCAGAGCAGCCCTCACACATTATCATATTGGCATATGAGGAAACATTACAGGTCTCACATCTCCAGGCAGTGTGCAGACTTTCCACTGTAGATTTAGAAAGTCCAGTGAAAATAAATTACAAATGTGAGTTAAAAAAAATTGATTATTCAGTTGTATGGGACTGATCACAGATGGTTGACAGATCAAAGAAAAAAAACGGGTTCAACACTTCAGAACACTTACTTGACTTAGTGATCATGTTCCATGCATCAGGAGGGAAGAATTGCTTCATGTCAGCAAGGTCAGAAGCTAATGCCTCTCCTGGTGGATGGTCCTCATCAAGCACAATGTCTTCCTTGGAAAACTTTTTACCAGTGGTGGTATATCGCTTTATTTTGGCATCCCCAATACCAAACCAGTGAAGCATTTCATCATGGTTATGATCTACATTGGATTGCAATAACACATAATAAGTTAAAAGTTTTATCGTTTTTATACAAACTTTTTGATTCTTTTAGACCTTTTTATCTCAATAAAATGAAGCAATGGATTATACTTCTGGTGTACATCCTACTTAGATTCAGGATAGTTGTTATATGTAGTATTCCTGTAAGGAACACTCCACTAGGTCAGTATTTACCATTCTCAGGGCATTTGGGTCCACTTTGAATCTTCTTAAATATCAGTTCTCCTTCTTCTCTGGTTGGTTTGCTGTAACGAACATTGCTGTCACGTTTCCTCTTTTTCTTGGTTGAATAGAAGCGTGGTTGTGGTTGAATGTGTTTGTTAGCTGGAGCTCTGGATTTCGGTTGTATTTCTTTGAGGGGCTTTCTGTTCTGAAGAGAACTGAATAGACTTTGGGCTGCATTGAGCTGTTTTTCTAGTTGCTGAAGAGGTTGTTTATGTTGGCAACTCTCAACTTGAGATAACAGGGCAAGCAGTTTTCCTTTTACGTTTTCTCTATGTGTGGCAATGTCAGTAAGGTTGTCAGTCTTGATCGCGTGTTCTGCAAGAACATGCAATTCTTGATCTACATACTTTGATCGTTTATCATCCAAGGTGTCTGTGGGCTCAATCTCACAAGACAATTCTACTGGGATTGATTCAGTTGAGCAAACTGTTGCAATGAGGTGGACATGCTTGCAGATGGTACTTTGAATGAGGCTATCGGGGCAGCTGCACATATATTGATGAATGCAGATGTTACATTCCAGGCATTTCAAATCACAGCTTGGGTCCCCACATACTTCCATTTCCTTAGTCACTGTGTAGACACTTTGATTGTCATCAGATTCCACAGACCACTTGCAGTTGTCAACTTTGGTTATCATCTCTTCTCTCAATCCTTTGCTCTTGTTATGCCTGTCTTGTATCACTCGCATTTTGTAGTTGCATTTTCCCTTTGTCAGTTTTATGAGTCTTTCAAAGTACTTGTCCCATACAAATTTCAGTAGGTTCAGCAAGCAGTTGTCTACCCTCTTGTTGAATTTGCCTTTCAAATAGTTATATTTGAAAACTCTGTGAAATGCCTCCACAATCATGTTGGTGTTAATCCCTAAACCAGCACAGTAGCAATAGGCCCACATTTCTTTTTTTTCAGCCACTCTCTTTCAAAGTAGGTGCTAAACTCAGCACTAATGGAAGGGAGGCACTCCTCAAGTTTGCACAAGAGGGTTTTAAACTCAGGTACAGTGTTGCTTGCATAACAGTTCTAAGCATTTTGTAAATGTCCTCAGCCATGTCACTGTCTTTAACTTTAGCCGGAGTTCCTGTTTCCAAGCTCTGTCTACATGCCAAGTGCAGATCAGCCTGATTGGTGTGCCCCCCATGATAGCCACCCAGGCATTATAGAACTGGCTTGCGGTATCACTCATTAGCCGAATGAGGTGATAACTAGTCCACCAGTTGTCTTTCCCTCTCAACAATACTGAAGAAACGACCACATATAGAGTGAAACCTTCATGGTTTGAAAGCGCCCCAAGAGCAACGGATTGAGAGAGAAAGATGATAACCAAAGTTGCCAACTGCAAGTGGTCTGGTGGAATCTGAGGACAATCAAAGTGTCTACACAGTGACTAAGGAAATGGAAGTATGTGGGGACCCAAGCTGTGATTTGAAATGCCTGGAATGTAACATCTGCATTCATCAATATATGTGCAGCTGCCCCGATAGCCTCATTCAAAGTACCATCTGCAAGCATGTCCACCTCATTGCAACAGTTTGCTCAACTGAATCAATCCCAGTAGAATTGTCTTGTGAGATTGAGCCCACAGACACCTTGGATGATAAACGATCAAAGTATGTAGATCAAGAATTGCATGTTCTTGCAGAACACGCGATCAAGACTGACAACCTTACTGACATTGCCACACATAGAGAAAACGTAAAAGGAAAACTGCTTGCCCTGTTATCTCAAGTTGAGAGTTGCCAACATAAACAACCTCTTCAGCAACTAGAAAAACAGCTCAATGCAGCCCAAAGTCTATTCAGTTCTCTTCAGAACAGAAAGCCCCTCAAAGAAATACAACCGAAATCCAGAGCTCCAGCTAACAAACACATTCAACCACAACCACGCTTCTATTCAACCAAGAAAAAGAGGAAACGTGACAGCAATGTTCGTTACAGCAAACCAACCAGAGAAGAAGGAGAACTGATATTTAAGAAGATTCAAAGTGGACCCAAATGCCCTGAGAATGGTAAATACTGACCTAGTGGAGTGTTCCTTACAGGAATACTACATATAACAACTATCCTGAATCTAAGTAGGATGTACACCAGAAGTATAATCCATTGCTTCATTTTATTGAGATAAAAAGGTCTAAAAGAATCAAAAAGTTTGTATAAAAACGATAAAACTTTTAACTTATTATGTGTTATTGCAATCCAATGTAGATCATAACCATGATGAAATGCTTCACTGGTTTGGTATTGGGGATGCCAAAATAAAGCGATATACCACCACTGGTAAAAAGTTTTCCAAGGAAGACATTGTGCTTGATGAGGACCATCCACCAGGAGAGGCATTAGCTTCTGACCTTGCTGACATGAAGCAATTCTTCCCTCCTGATGCATGGAACATGATCACTAAGTCAAGTAAGTGTTCTGAAGTGTTGAACCCGTTTTTTTTCTTTGATCTGTCAACCATCTGTGATCAGTCCCATACAACTGAATAATCAATTTTTTTTAACTCACATTTGTAATTTATTTTCACTGGACTTTCTAAATCTACAGTGGAAAGTCTGCACACTGCCTGGAGATGTGAGACCTGTAATGTTTCCTCATATGCCAATATGATAATGTGTGAGGGCTGCTCTGGCTGGCATCACTGGTGAGATGAGATTCCAATCCTTGGTAGGAAAAACGATGGCAACTGCATGGTACTACCCATAATTCTGAGTGCACAAAAACCTTAACATCTTTCATAAAAATGTAAAGAAAAGTTACAAGCAAATCTTCAAACCTAGTCTACTCATTGTCCTTAGTACTGGAACAAACCGGTATTGTATTTAAAATCTGGCTTTGTGCCTTATGTGCTGTGTCAGGTCCACATTGAACAGCTGCCATCTTTTTTCCTACAATGGACTGAGATCAGTCATTAGTCAATAGTCATTAGGTGTTGTTATTGTTGTATACATGTACATATTTTCCACAACACTTCCAGATTTTTTTACCTTCATAGGACTTGTGCCGAGATAGATGCCACTCCTGAAGAATGGTACTGTGCAGTTTGCTCCAGGAAAGGGAATGGAAGAGTATAAGAGAACTGCCATATTTGTCCTAATTTAATCACTAAATAAATATACTCTATCTCAAACCTTCAATCAACCAAATTATCAGTATTCGTATGACTAATGACATAGCAAAATGTTTGCAATGCATATGATAGATAGGATGAATTTAATTAAATTTGGCCAATGTTGTGTTGAGATCAAAATTGAAATGTATTCTTTAAACCTTTGATAATTTATTTTAATTTAATAGTTAACCGAATGCAAAAGCATTTATTGTAGTCAATTTGATAAAGCAGTTTACATATGGGCAATATGCAATAATATTAAAAGGCTGGTTTTAATGTACTGAAAAAAACATAGTCAAATAACAAATTATTACAACTTACAATCAAAGTTTTCTTTTGATCTATTTCTCTATTTTGATATTTTCTAAGGAACTTCTAATTATGGCTTTGAATGAGGCAACTTTTCCTGTCTTTTACGCTTTCAGTAGTTAAATACAGGAATTGCACCGGAAAGAACTTACTCGACTTTGGTGTCGATTACATGATGCAATTATTGGATACCGCTGTTTAGAAGCCTTGCATATTCTCTTTTTCGAAACTTTCGTGGGAAAATAGTCCAACTTTTAGTGCTTTGTACCAAAAATTTTAAAGATAGTCTTGATTCTCCAGTGTTCCCTCTAGCTCACACAATGGCAAACAGTCAAATTGAGGTAAGAATCATTTTTGAACAATTGTGAATTTTAATGAGGGTTAAAATTTACATAATGAATATTCATGACACTGTAAGAGAAAGATTTAGTGGGCAAATGACACTTAGTATAAAATTTCACATTCCATAAACAAACAAAGGCAAATACAATTCAACACCCTAAAACAGGTCCCTGGCCTGTATCTATGCAGCAAAGGAAGGGAGAGAGGGAATTCATTTCCATCCCCCTGCCCCAAACACAGACACACACACTTCTCCCATTGGATCCTCTTCTTTGAATGCCAGTCACACAGGCTATATCAAGGTGTAAAATTGACAAATGGACATCAGTTTTTCATGCATCTGTCTTGTTATTGATCATGAATTTCATCATAACATTGTCAAAGAAGCTGTTGATCGCAGAGTGGATTCGCAGACTACTTTGACAATGACAAAATTCATAGTCTATAACAGGGCAGACACAAGGAAAACTGTGGTTCATTTGTTTTTCATGATAACAAGCTATCAAAATGTCCGCTCTCGCTCATTGCCGCATCACAAAAAATTCTAAATTTATGTGCCAGTCGATCAGCTTATTGATGATAAAAATTAGCCAATGAGTGTGCAAGAATTTGTGCTGTTAACGTAAAAATGTGAATTTGAAAATTTATTTACCTAAATAAATCATGCAGGGGGAGAGGGCTGCGATGCCTTAGCATCCCATTTAGGGAGGAGTAGCAATACTCCTACTTGCTTAATCATGCAGACGCTGGATACAGAAGAAGTATTGTGTAACTTGCATCCAACATATAATTCACATTATGACCAGATAAAAAGGCAGTTAAAAATGATCTGTATCAGTAAAATACTAACAATACACTAAAAAAAATGTGTTTTTGTTAGGTCAAGCAACTAAAGGAGAACTCAAAGAGATTTACTCTCGAAAGTATTAAATCATTTAGCAGAGGAGCTGCGTATGAATGTCGGCTTCCTCCAACAAGGAGTGTGGCAAGAACATGCCTAACCCGGAACACAGTACCAAGACAAGTGACAGATCCCTTCACCCTTAAGTTTCTCCCCCCAGAAAACCAACTTCTGAAGTGGAAAGATGACATCGCCCGCAAGAATCAGCATACCAATGGAACATTTGTATATGCTGAAAATGCACAAGGCTGCTTTGATATCTCCTCATTGCAAACCATGCTCAAGCTTAACAATGCCAAATCAATTAAGAATGCAGTTCAGAAAGAGATTAAATGGTTTGCAGCTCCATATGATATTCCAGCAAATGTACGCCAGCCTCCTGCATCATCCATTGAGCAATTTAAGGAATTGTTATACTCAGTAAGGTATGACAAAGTGATTTCACTCTATGGTATGTCCCCTAATGAGCTGTCTACAATTTGCGTAAACCGGTGGCTTTCCTGTGACCGCATTAGATGGCTAATGAAAGCCCTAAATGAATTACAGTCCCACACATATTGTCTCTATCTTAATGAATTCAGGAGAGATCCATCATCGTTCCTCCAAGGGTGACACTTTTATTGGCAGTGATCTTGAAAGGGGTTGCCATTGGACATTGTGCCTTGTGGACATTAACAGTAGAGAGATCATTTATGGTGACTCTTTGGGATGGCCTGTTCCTCATGGGCTCATTGACAAGGTTTACCCATTCATCAGGTTGGCTTGCAGTGCTGAAAGGGATGCATTTTCAGTGGTTCTTTGTCATGCCCCCCACAGTGTGAATTCAAGAACTGGAAGCCATGATTGTAATTCTGCATGTGCACAGCTCTATCCTTTTCAGACATGCAGCAGTATTTGTGGCATTGTTGTGATGGTTATGGCAGCAATTGCTTGCCATAACCTCCCACTATTTAAATTGATGTCCAGTACATGTCTCAGCCAAGGGAATACCAATCAACTGCCAAACATTTATCTCCAGAGGCCTTCACAATTTAATGGCTATTTACGTAGAGTAATTGCATCCTGGGTAGCCGAAAATGCTGTTAGCATTGAATATCTTTTACCACAGTCTGTTCAACTGCCTTTGCAATCTGTAAACACCCATAATATTAACAAAGATGTCAATCAGTCCAGTGACGAAGATCAAGACCCCTGTAATGAACATCCGGCTATGGACATCCATTCAAATGATTTTCCAGTTTGTGAAGACAGGGGCCACCAGACACCAACGAATCGGGTCCCCGATTATGTCAATGACCATGACAAGCCAGATGATGAAGGCAAAAGAGAATTGAATGAAGTAAATGATGTTGATGCTTCTGGAATTGAAAACAACGCTTGTGTCGATGGTGGCCATTGTCAGCTAAATCCGGCCAAGAACATCTGTTGCAATGTGTCAGTCGATAAAGACAGGGGCCAAAAGATACCAACAAATGGGGTCCCTGATTATGTCAACTGCCAAGGAAAGCCTGATGACAATGTCAGTGAAGAATTGAATGCAGAAGATGATGTTAAGGTTTCTGTAGTTGAAGACAACACTTCATTCAACGATGGCCATTGTCAGGTAAATCCTGCCAAGGTCATCCACTCCAGTGTTCCAGTTAATAAAGACAGGGACCACCAGATACCAGCCAATCAGGACTCTGATAGTAACAAGCAAGACAGTGATGTTACAGTTAATGAGAAGATGTCAGATGACTCCATTAGTTCATGTGAAGCTAGTGAAGAAAACTGCAGTGTACCTGGCAAGAACAAAAAACACCAGTGTAAGTTATGCTTGTTGGTCTTCTCTCGCAATGCAAGTTTAAAGCGGCACATGAAAAGGCAACATCCTGATGAAAAAGTGGAGTATTCAGGAACATGCCATTGTCACCACTGTGACTTTAAATGTCACAAAATATCAGACCTGAGGCAACATCTCGGTGACAAACATGGAGTTGTTTTTACAACAACAACAGTTCACCTAGACAATATTGCAGGTGAGATAGAAACACCTAACTAATGAAAGTGAAGAGTGATTATCGTAGTAAATTTACCAATTTAAGCAACTGGAAAGAAGAAGCTTAAAAAAAAATCAGGGCTTCAACGGGATTCGAACCCGTGACCTTTGCGATACCAGTGTGATGCTCTACCAATTGAGCTATGAAGCCACGCATCGGGAGCGAGTTCAATTTATCGAGTTCATATTTACTGTGATGATCACTCTTCACTTTCATCTACATCTGCAGTTCAAATATGCATTATTTCAAATATACTTCACTTTAGCAATAATTCAGTTATTACAACAGTATCTATAGGTCTAAACCATCACCAATTGTGCATAGTCACGAGCAAGAGTGGTTAAGAGAGAGCTGGGAATGAGTTGGGTTTTGACAGCTATTATCTGCACCATTTTGTCAATCTTTGTAACAAATTTGAAATGACACCCCTCTGGTCTCCCATACTCTTGTTAGATGCACTACATAGAAGTGTTCCATCAGGTTTTATCTTACACTAGATTAAACCGTGGGAGATTGAGGTGTGGTGACATAACAGCAGATCTCCAATGGGCATCTTTGTGCATTTATTAGCTGATCTGTTTGGCGTGTAACCTACTTAATGGCAGATAATGTTAACTACCAGTTCATGATGTTTATTATTCATGCAAATTACAATTGTTCTTTACATTTCTATTTTCATTTGTAGCATTTGAGCAATGGAAGGCAAAGGTAGAGGAGGAGGAGAGGACAGGTGCTCTTTTATAAAAACAACTGGGATGAAGGGTCCTGTTCAGTATTATCAGTGTAACCGAGGAGGACTTTACAAACCAAAGGGAACTGGAAAAAGGCATTTAAAATCACAAGGTACAATAAATGCTATCTTCAAGTATGAAACGTTGTCACTGCCCCTTGCGCGACAACCCAAAATTTGCATTAAGTAGGCCTGTAGGGAAGGGGGTGCAACAGGTGCATCTGCACTCCCAGGAGTGGTGGAAGGCTGCCCATTTTGAAGAAAAAATAGTAGTGCCTGTACCCTAATTATTTGCATACAGTATAGTTCTTTAGGTTGAAGGTCCGTCATTTGTAGATGACCAGATTGTGAGATTCTACAGTAGGTTGAATTCAATAAAAATTTATTCTACCTCAAGAAAAATTATTGTTGATGAAAATATATTCCTGTAATTGATATTGTCTAAATTGTAAATTGCCTGTCTCCTACAGCTTTTTTGCAAAAGTCTATTTAAAATGAAAAGAGTACCAGAAATATCTTATTTTGAATTCACTTTTGGATTCCTGCCTTTCTATTTTTCCAACTGGGAAGTGTCCTAGACCCCCCATCCACCCTATGAGTTCACACCTGAGACACACTCCCATTAAAAATCTTTCCTACCGCCCTGTTAAGTATGGGTAAATTACTTTGACAATTATCCTTGCTGCATCATTAGCTGTAGCTTAGTTGTTTGCATTGTTAGATGAATAAGTTTACTTTTAATGGATGATATTGCAGGCTCGTGCAAGATACAGCACAACTGTACTGCAACTCTCAAAGCAACAACTAATAAAGATGGCAAAATTGCTGTCGACCTATGCCTTACCCATTATGGCCACCAGCAAGAACTGCAACATACGCGGTTGCCAAAACAGAAAAAAGAAGAAATGGCAGCATTACTACAGCAAGGAGTTTCCAAGGATAAAATACTTGGGGACATTAGAGAGAATGGGATGCAAGGGGAGGCATTTAAACGCTATCACCTCACCGACATGAAAGACTTGTCAAACATATCAAGAGCCTTTGGTTTGGGGGAGGTACAACGGTCTGAAAATGACCAGGGAAGTGTGCGGGCCTGGATCCAAGAGTGGCAGGAAAGTGACAACAACCCGGTACTCTTTTACAAGTTGCAGGGGGAGCAAGCCCCAGAAGATCTTGACCTTCTTCAGGAAGACTTCTTTATAGTCATCCAGACACCCTTCCAGAGGGCAATGGCCCAAAAGTTTGCCTCCAAAGGTGTTTGCATTGACTCGACACACGGGACTACAGGGTATGACTTTCTTCTAACCACAGTAATGGTTACAGATGAATGTGGAGAGGGGCTGCCTGTGGCTTGGTGCCTTTCAAACCATGAAGATTTCACTCATATGTGTCTTTTCTTCAAATTGTTGAGAGAAAACTGTGGACAGTTATCACCTCATTGGCTAATGAGTGATACCGCAAGCCAGTTCTATAATGCCTGGGTGGCTATCATGGGGGGCACACCAATCAGGCTGATCTGCACTTGGCATGTAGACAGAGCTTGGAAACAGGAACTCCGGGCTAAAGTTAAAGACAGTGACATGGCTGAGGACATTTACAAAATGCTTAGAACTGTTATGCAAGCAACAACTGTACCTGAGTTTAAAACCCTCTTGTGCAAACTTGAGGAGTGCCTCCCTTCCATTAGTGCTGAGTTTAGCACCTACTTTGAAAGAGAGTAGCTGAAGAAAAAAGAAATGTGGGCCTATTGCTACTGTTCTGGTTTAGGGATTAACACCAACATGATTGTGGAGACATTTCACAGAGTTTTCAAATATAACTATTTGAAAGGCAAATTCAACAAGAGGGTAGACAACTGCTTGCTGAACCTACTGAAATTTGTACGGGACAAGTACTTTGAAAGACTCATAAAACTGACAAAGGGAAAATGCAACTACAAAATGCGAGTGATACAAGACAGGCATAACAAGAGCAAAGGATTGAGAGAAGAGATGATAACCAAAGTTGACAACTGCAAGTGGTCTGTGGAATCTGATGACAATCAAAGTGTCTACACAGTGACTAAGGAAATGGAAGTATGTGGGGACCCAAGCTGTGATTTGAAATGCCTGGAATGTAACATCTGCATTCATCAATATATGTGCAGCTGCCCCGATAGCCTCATTCAAAGTACCATCTGCAAGCATGTCCACCTCATTGCAACAGTTTGCTCAACTGAATCAATCCCAGTAGAATTGTCTTGTGAGATTGAGCCCACAGACACCTTGGATGATAAACGATCAAAGTATGTAGATCAAGAATTGCATGTTCTTGCAGAACACGCGATCAAGACTGACAACCTTACTGACATTGCTACACATAGAGAAAACGTAAAAGGAAAACTGCTTGCCCTGTTATCTCAAGTTGAGAGTTGCCAACATAAACAACCTCTTCAGCAACTAGAAAAACAGCTCAATGCAGCCCAAAGTCTATTCAGTTCTCTTCAGAACAGAAAGCCCCTCAAAGAAATACAACCGAAATCCAGAGCTCCAGCTAACAAACACATTCAACCACAGTCACGCTTCTATTCAACCAAGAAAAAGAGGAAACGTGACAGCAATGTTCGTTACAGCAAACCAGCCAGAGAAGAAGGAGAACTGATATTTAAGAAGATTCAAAGTGGACCCAAATGCCCTGAGAATGGTAAATACTGACCTAGTGGAGTGTTCCTTACAGGAATACTACATATAACAACTATCCTGAATCTAAGTAGGATGTACACCAGAAATACAATCCATTGCTTCATTTTATTGAGATAAAAAGGCTCTAAAAGAATCAAAAAGGTTTGTATAAAAACGATAACACTTTTAACTTATTATGTGTTATTGCAATCCAATGTAGATCATAACCATGATGAAATGCTTCACTGGTTTGGTATTGGGGATGCCAAAATAAAGCGATATACCACCACTGGTAAAAAGTTTTCCAAGGAAGACATTGTGCTTGATGAGGACCATCCACCAGGAGAGGCATTAGCTTCTGACCTTGCTGACATGAAGCAATTCTTCACTCCTGATGCATGGAACATGATCACTAAGTCAAGTAAGTGTTCTGAAGTGTTGAACCCGTTTTTTTTCTTTGATCTGTCAACCATCTGTGATCAGTCCCATAATATAACTGACTAATCAATTTTTTTAAACTCACATTTGTAATTTATTTTCACTGGACTTTCTAAATCTACAGTGGAAAGTCTGCACACTGCCTGGAGATGTGAGACCTGTAATGTTTTCTCATATGCCAATATGATAATGTGTGAGGGCTGCTCTGGCTGGCATCACTGGTGAGATGAGATTCCAATCCTTGGTAGGAAAAACGATGGCAACTGCATGGTACTACCCATAATTCTGAGTGCACAAAAACCTTAACATCTTTCATAAAAATGTAAAGAAAAGTTACAAGCAAATCTTCAAACCTAGTCTACTCATTGTCCTTAGTACTGGAACAAACCGGTATTGTATTTAAAATCTGGCTTTGTGCCTTATGTGCTGTGTCAGGTCCACAATGAACAGCTGCCATCTTTTTTCCTACAATGGACTGAGATCAGTCATTAGTCAATAGTCATTACGTGTTGTTATTGTTGTATACATGTACATATTTTCCACAGCACTTCCAGATTTTTTTACCTTCATAGGACTTGTGCCGAGATAGATGCCACTCCTGAAGAATGGTACTGTGCAGTTTGCTCCAGGAAAGGGAATGGAAGAGTATAAGAGAACTGCCATATTTGTCCTAATTTAATCAATAAATAAATATACTCTATCTCAAACCTTCAATCAACCAAATTATCAGTATTCGTATGACTAATGACATAGCAAAATGTTTGCAATGCATATGATAGATAGGATGAATTTAATTAAATTTGGCCAATGTTGTGTTGAGATCAAAATTGAAATGTATTCTTTAAACCTTCGATAATTTATTTTAATTTAATAGTTAACCGAACGCAAAAGCATTTATTGTAGTCAATTTGATAAAGCAGTTTACATATGGGCAATATGCAATAATATTAAAAGGCCAGTTTTAATGTACTGAAAAAAACATAGTCAAATAACAAATTATTACAATTTACAATCAAAGTTGTCTTTTGATCTATATCTCTATTTTGATATTTTCTAAGGAACTTCTAATTACGGCTTTGAATGAGGCAACTTCTTAAGATGTGCGATCCATGACAGAATTCCTTACTGTAAATATTTGAAATTTATATGATATATTGATATATTTTTATTTACAAATAATTATTTCAATTTACTCTGACACTAAGTCCTACAACACCACAAGCAAAGCTACATTTGTATAGTGTCACTGAAAAAATATTAGTTCCAGATAATCATACTCTTCTAGTGAAATATTTTTATATTGTCTTGTTATTGAATCAGTTCCACTTTGCAGCCTGCATGACATGATGTTACAGGTAATAAATCAGTGTAGCATTTGCAATGTGCCAATACCTTTTCTTCCGTGTGTACCTTTTGGCTACCACCCCCCCCCCCCCCCCATCTCCCCCTCCCCTCCAGAATTCAGTGTTTAGGTTTGTGTGTGTAAGAATGATGCAAGTAGCACTAGAAAGCTGTTAAATGACTCACGTATGCGCAGCAATAGTTTCAAACTCCATTCAAACATGTCTTTAAGCCTAGGGCCAAACGAAAATGCCAAAAATGCTAAATAAGTAACCAATGAAGGAGCTCTGATTTACTCTTGCTTTCTCTGGTGTCAAATGAGTGCACACAAAATAAATAACCATGCATGTCCACGCATGTTTTTTTTTTGTGACATCAGCATGACCAAATAAAAGAAAATTCTGTCACGTTTCCTTCAGTGAATTTTTTTAATTTGGCTCGGTTGTAACTCCATACAATTCCTCTAAAGTACCCCACTTATTAAATCTTTAAAGCAGTGTGGTCTGTATCAAGACATGGTCAACACCAGCCTCGCTGCCATTCAGTGGCCGGGTCACTAAGCCGACAACTCAGGCTCTACAAGGAAGGATGTTTGTAATAATTTACTCTAGGGTGCCACCTTAAATTGAAAACCCACAACACCTAGAATCGCCACTGACCCTGTGAGATGGTATATTGTATACCTGCCAACTTTTTTTCAGTAAAATGCGCACGTTTTTTCGTCTTCACAGAACCTAGAGTTCCGAAGATTTACCAACAGGTTCTGAAGATTGTTGAAGTTTTCAGAAGACTTCCAAAGATTACCGAAGATTTCCTGACGAATTCCTAAGATAACCGAAGGTGTAGTAAGATTTTCGACGACTTAGAAACAGGGTCAACAATTTCCAATCTCGAGCATTATTTAAGAGTAAAGAAGAAGTTCTGACGATTTCTCGAGCGTTTTTAAGTAGTTACACTCGCTATTAGGCGTGAGAAATTGGTATGAATGCGTGAGATCACAATTTTAGATCTGCAGGCGTGAGACTCACGCATAATGTGTGGGGGTTGGCAGGTATAATATTGTGAAGCATTTGAGTTTATCTCGGTGTAAAAACCTGTGAAGTTTTGCTTAGTTTTGAAGCTATTGTTAGGGGTAGGATTATGTTGACTTCATTGTTTTCTTTGTTTTACATCACTGGTGAATGTCTCAGGTTTTTACAAGGATGAGCCAAGCTCTTAGGAAATTGAACTAAACATTTTCATCTTGATATCACAATATAGATAACTTTGAAGTATTGTATTAAATAAATTACAATGAAAAATCATCCACATACTAAATTAATAACAAAATTAAATTAAGGACATTAAGACTCGCCTCTCTTATTTTCCTAACTCCTGTTGCTGTTATTTGAGTGAATACGCAAGGCTTCTAAACAGCGGTATCGAATAATTGCGTCATGTAATCGACATCAAAGTCGAGTAAGTTCTTTCCGGTGCAATTCCTGTATTTAACTACTGAAAGCGTAAAAGACAGGAAAAGCACCGGATCAAAAGCACGTTTAAAACGAAAGCTGTGGGCACAATAACTTCGCTAGTAAAGATCGAAGGCTTTGGACTGAAGGAAGAAAGCTTATCGCGTTCGGCTTTTTTATATTTTCACCGCTGGAGTCGAACAATCGGGCCGGTGCAATTCCTGTATTTAAGACTTGCGTTACAGAAAGGAATTGCACCAAGATCGAGACGTTTGCGAATAGACTTAATATAACACAGCAAGTCAATTAACGAACGAAAACTGCTCGATACTGAAAGCAAAAACAAATAATACTGCTGTTTCAGTGGTGAATTTTCCACGATGAATAACAAACGGTAGGTAGCAAATCCGCGCCATAAATTTGCCGCGATACCGAACTACATTTGACCGGAAAATTTATCTTCTATCAATAATATCAAGACTTGTGTTTATTTGATCTAAAAAACGGAAAGATTTTTATTGCTAACATAACTTTCGTCTACAAATGCCTACGTGATCTACAGCTCTCTTGAGCTCAACAGCGTGACTAATGCTATTTTTAACTTCCAATCACAGGTCGGTGCAATTCCTGTATCTAGCTGCAAGTGTGTGGATAAATGTGTATTTGGTCAAAAATTGGGGCAAAATCTTTCGGATATAGAAGGCAAGACATTTGTAAGGATTCAGAAAGTGATTTGGGACCATTTGCTAGCCTCCAAGGCTGAAATTATCCAAAGGTAAGCTTTATTTTAGTTTTCGTGATAAATGCCGCGTGGAATATTTAATTAGCTAATTTATGCCGTCGGTTCTGTTTTCTGTTTTGGTCTCTTTTCTAGCCCGCCGAGATCATTTTTTCGTCTAAATCACATAAGAAAAATTCGAAAAAGATGTTCCCATTCAAGGTTTAGCCCTCCCGGCCATAATTCTGTAATATTTTGAACGAAAAGTCGGCTTTGTTATGGCCGTGTTTTTCCGTTGCTATGGGCGACCGTCGCGACCTTTGTGACTCAAGCAATAACTCGAGGTGACAAAAAAAATTCTAACTAATAGGCCTTTTGCAACAGTTGGTCACGTGACCGATAATTTCTAAACTTTTAGCTACAGCAAAATGAATTTCAGAGCTGGAAAGAGCATGTTTTAAATAACCAGGACACCAATTTTCAGACCAATGCCGTATAAGGTTGAGATTTAATGACGATTTGAATATTGCAAAAATTAGAAGGTTTTGTATGGAAGCGAGGAAGCTTTGCCCTCCAGAAACCTTTTCTGTTATTAATCACTACCAAAAGAAGCTGCTGGCATATAACCATTGGAGATAGAAAGAAGGGTAAAATATTAGGAAAAATGGAAACTTCTAGGCCCTTACACCGAAAGGCAAAGATTTTATGGCAGCTTGAAAACTTGTTAAATTACAAGGATTTGTATGGAAAACCACTGGAGCGTGACTGGAGGGCAAAGCGACTTCTTCTCATACAAATCCTTCTAATTTTTAACGTCCATAAATATTCCCCCTTAAAAGATATAAACCTGAAAATTTGCATGTAAGCTTATTTGGAACTGTTCTTTCCATTTCTGATAACATTATGCATTACCAATGATTAATCAGTGTGTTCTTGAAAAACACGTCACGTGACCAACTGTTGCAAAAGGCCTATTCTGGCTTTCTTCAATTTCGCTGAAATTTTAACGCGATAAAGCTGGATTATTAACAAATAGATAGTTCTTCTGCCGATGTGTGGTAGCTTTTAACCCTAAAGTGATATTTCGCTTCGAATTCGGTGTTTTTTAAGAAAATTTTTGCAAAGCGTGGCTTCGGCCCGCTCGCGTAGTTAGCCTAATTACTCAATTTCTCCCGAAAAAATTTTTTTTTCTGACGAGTGCCGGGATTTAATTTTTTTTCCCGCGAAACTCCTTGCTTATACAGTCTCGCTCCTCATAAGGCATAAAGGGAGCTCCGAAACGCGGCGGAGTTTATGTTGTCTTTAAGGTCGGCACGCACGAGGGTACTAGTCCCTGTGACTTGTTCTTTACAACTAGTCCCCTGAAGAGTTTACACGAGGAGACCGGTGGCAGGGATTTGTCCCACGAACAGTTTTCACGAAACGTTTTGAGGAACAAGTGGCAAGGACTTGTCCAAATTGAATTCGTGGGACGAGTCGCAGGGACCAAAGTTTGGTCCTTGTGACTAGATTGACAAGAATAGCCAGTTCACACGATGAGACTTGTCCCCTCGACATGTTGCAGGAACTAGTCTTAGGAACTAGTCCCCTCGTGTGTGCCGACCTTTATATTTAGCAACTACTTCAACAGCTTCATGTATGACTTGTCAAGCCACTCAATTTTTGAGCCAATCACGAGTGCCGTAATATTAAAATAGATTACAGTAATCTATGCATTAGGTTCGGCACGTACGGAGAACGCCGCATGAATCAGCTGCCGCTCCAACGTTGCATAATGCGACAGACCCTGCCGAATTCAATGTTGTTTGCCGCTCTATACCTAACCTACGGAACCAAAGTGATCGTTCTTCTGCCGTACCTAACCCATCAGTTGGGTTCGGCGCATGAATGAAGCGGGATTTAGAACGAGCATAAATAACATTTACATTCACCTGCAGTAGTTACGGAACTTAAGAATTAGGTAGTTTTGGGCTAAAAAAGGAAACGTTTCTTTTTAGTTGTTACTACTTTTACAAAAACCATTCCGTGAACTGATGAAAATTTTTTATTTGATTGTTTTATCTTGAAAAGCTCTATACCGTAGGAGACTGAAGACTACAGATGATGACCAAGACATCGTTTCTTCTTTTCGTGCTGCTTATGATTCTTGCAAAACAAGCTTCAGGACCTGTAAAAAGAGGTTGTTCACTTTTTTCCACTTGCTATGTGTCTTAATATCCTAATTTCTTCCCTCTCTAACTTTGTAGTATCGTAAGCCATTTAATGAACAGCGGGAACAGCACTACTTAGTGAATAGCGAATCCACAGTTTTCTTAAGAATGTCGCAATTTAGCACAGTTAGGTGTTAACGTCCTTAACTTTTGAACTAAAATTGGTGTTTCTGACAGGTCACGTGACATGTCACGTGACGTTTAGCAAAAAATAGCCATCATCCAAGGAATTGGCGGCTGTTTTTAGTATTATCATCCAACAATTACGCGTTTTACGTGCAGGTTAATTATTTCCATCCTCTCGCGTTTGGTATGACCGACCCTCTTTTTGCAGAAAAATTTTATAGGGTCGTATTTTTCAACAAAATTCGACCTTTGATAAATTATATTTTCTAAAAACAACATCAAGGAAGACCATTCCAAACGAGGCAAGGATACATTAATTTGTATCGAAAACGCTCATTTATTGATTAATAGAATGAAAATTCGCCACCAATTCGACGATTTACCAAATTTTAACAAAATGACCAGGTGACACGCCGAGTTTTATAATCAGGGAAAAGTTCAGCTTCGTGAAAGAAATATAACTGGAGATATAGCTGCCCAACTAAAATTCTACTTTGCATTCCTGACCCAGGCCTTAAACTGCGTGAGTATCTTGAGGTATTCAGTGTATCTATTGTTTTAACTGAAAACCATCTCCTGTAGTAAAGTTAAAATTCAAATACGAAAAAATAACCGTCACCGCTCATGTTCTCGAAAATGTTATGTGGTGATTTTTTGAACACGGAAAAAACCTGAATGTAAAAGAGCCATTTTGTCAAGGAGGTTTTCCACAAATTAGATTTTGATGGATCATTATTTCCACTCTTCATCACTTGATGCTACAATCATGGTATAAAAAAACTGGTAACCTTTTGTGAACACGCTGTTATCATTTTTTAATACTATGATTGTAGCATCAAGTAATAAAGAGTGGTGCTAGTGAACCTTCAAAATCTAAGTGATTTAAGCTCAATTTACTGTTTTAAGGCAGCTTAAAGCGGAGTTTGCTTGACGGAATTCTTGATGCCGTTGTCCTTGCATTTTCCTTGCCGGAGGGTATGTTTCTTCATGATGATCCTGGTCGGGATGTATGATCACTCGGGTCATGGTGAATCAGTGGTGACCAGAGAGGACTCATCGGTTGCTTTGATGTACCATGATACCAGTGACCTTGGATTAATGATCCTGAACCAGATCATTCACAAGTATGGCACCCTATACGTTTCCTAATGCAACGTCGACTTTAATCTAATGTAATGTTTTAATATAGAGCAAAAAAGTACAACGAAAACTTCTTCATGCACTGGTAGGAGTGACAGCGCTAAAAATAGGAATGCAAACTTCCCGCTGCTGTACGTGATGGCTTAACGGGAAGACGCATAGGCGTGTTATTTTGAGGCATTACGCCTGGCCAAGATTGTTTTGTTCTGTTCTTTGTTTACAGCTGACTGTAATTCCTATGCCACTGCAATGAGTCACTTGGATCCTCCGTTGAATAGGCAGAGCCTAAAATTTTAGCTCACTTTACCTCTTTAACTCTCCTCTTTAACCCTTTTTAACAGTCCGACAAAAGAGGATGGTTAACGAGGTTAACTACAACGCCTTTTCCTACGACATCAGGAAATGTCTGTTCGACTATTGGACACCTTATGTTGGAAAGAATCGAAGTCCTGTCCTAAGGAAACCTGTAGAATGTAAAGGAAAAGGACTTTGTTATGGATCCAATCCAGAAATGGCACAATATGCTGCTTGCTACGATCAAAACACGCTTATTCCAGTGTTCACGGGACACAAAGTGCATCCTAACATTGGAGGAAACGAAGGAGGAGACCCATTTAGAACAGAAACTGGGATTGGTAATAGTAACTGATCAACGGAGATATCAATCAACAGTTTGATCGATCAGTCAGCGTTTGTTTGTTTGGTTGGTTTTGTGTGTTTTTTGATTCAATCGACGACTACAATTACGGTTGTTTGCTATCTTATTTTTTAAGGGGCAGTAGCAACTGACGAGGACTATAAGAAAAGCCAGATGGGACTGTATGCAAACTACGACAGTAACAAGCAACAATTCTTTTCCCGTGGACACCTGACTCCGAACGGAGATTTTGCTACAGACCAGGAGCGAAGCTACACTATGAAAACAACAAACATTGCACCACAGTGGCAACGTTTCAATAATGGTAACTAGAAACACTTGGAAGCAGCTGTAAGAAAATACGCAAGCAATACCGGACATGCTCTGTATGTCTTCACTGGTACAGGTACGTACTTACGATAGTGTAATATTCTGCCCTGGGTATTGTTATTCATGACATGTAGATAAGGTATGGGGAATCACTCTGGCCTTCCCCAAGCCCGGTGCCATACTCAAAATACTACATTGTCAGTAATGCAACACAACTCTCTTGAAACATCACTTTAATTTAACTCTCTTTCCAATCCTCATTCATTCCAAAAAAAAAAAAAGAAAACTACTTGCGAAAAGCCTGAGAAAACCCCTTCAGATTATTAAGACTCGTATATGTCTTTCCAATATCGACATTCAGATCTGTAAACTTTGCAGCCGCACCTGCAGGATTTACCACCTGTTTTAATTTGATGTAATGCAAGTCTGTCGAACTATTCTTCCATCCAACATGATCCATGATCTTATGCAAACTCACCCCTGACAAAGCTAAAGAAACCGCCGCCCCACTACGAAAACCGTGAAGAGTATAACGGTCACCAGATAATTGGTCGCCCAGTGAAGTAGTATATACACTTAATCTAGCCTGGGCCGCTTTGGAATCTAAATGCTTAGGTGAAAAATTTCCAGATTTAGTTACAGAACAAAACAAAAAACCCGGACATAGTTTAATAGTTAGAGATCTACAAACATCAAAATACAACTCAAGTCCTCTAACAGGACAGATAGTTAAATTGCAACCTCTGTTAAGGGCGAACAGGTTTGTGTCACCCGATCTTAATGTTTTCGTTCACTCAGGAATCCTGAATCATCAGGAAAACGTAGCATGTCACCTGTCTTGGATAAAAGTAAATCCGCGCCGGGCACGATCTCCAGCAAAAAATAGGACTTTAAACATCCCTGATCTCTCGCGAAAATATAAATCTGACTCGGAGTTAACGTCGCACAATATAACATTTTGAAATGAATATGACAGGCTAGCATCACCAAATCACCCTGAAAAATAGGATCGGTTTGGCGTGGAACCACTCTGGCTTTCAGGTGCTCCCCCCGTACATCCGTCAAGTATCTTTTAACCGAGCGAACCGCCGCTGGATTGCCAAAGTTCAAAATCGACTGCCATTCCGTACCTCTGCCATGTTCAGCAAAAATTGCCCGCAGTTTCCCTATTAAGCATCAACCGTACAAAAGGCAAGTCTCTTGAGCCATCCACAAAAACTCGTACTAGCATTTTGAGAAGAAAGTTGTAGACATTCCAGAAGATAAACGCACGTTTTACCCCCACGATCTTTTCCTACTAAGAACGCTAGCACATCCTCTGGCAAGGCTGAAGGAAGCGTTTTGGGGGTTGCAAGATGAGACAAAAAATTCACGAACTCACACTCCAGCGCAGTGCTCTGTTTCACATAACGCGGTGATCCTTGCTGTAGAGACAACTGAGCCAAGCGTTCAGAAATTTTGCCCTCATCAACTTTAAGTTTTTTAGATGTCCCTCCAGTCCCATGTTCTCGGACATCCTTCCGTACGTAACCACACTGTAGACAAAACCGAAACAACTCATCGTTGGCGTAGGAACATTTAGGACAAGCCACCGAGGGAGTAAACAGTTTAGGAACTCGAGGTAAAGGCTGAAAGAATAAAAAGGATACATAATATTGTCAACTACGGTTTCGCACTCAAGTCAAAAACGAGATACTCTACACGCCCAAAGGGGAAACATACACTTGGCAGGACTGTAGTCTACTTTAGAGGGGGCCAAAATAACTCCCATAGTACTCTGTGAGCTAAGAAAAATTCTAGCTGAAGAGCGAGCTATTAGCTCAGGCCACCAATAGGGATACGGACAAAGCTCTGGAACAACAATGGTGAACGGAATTTGGAAACTGTAAAGGAACTTTAAAACCGGACCCACCAAACCAAACGGCAGAAAAACATACGGATTAGACATGTCCTCTGTCTCCAGTAAATTCTGAAGTTGACGCCCCGAGAATCCGGGCTCGGAAAAAGAGTAAAATGTGGAAGTAAACTACCAGACCGTCCAATTTCACCATTAGAGTCCAAAGCCATCAATTGAAAAGAGTGGCCAGAAGTTCCACCAAAAGTTTGTTCTACCAGGCTCCATTTTCCATGCGATAATCTTGAATCTAGTCCAGAGAGCCGGTGAGAAGGACCTTCCGCAGGATTTTTGCTAGATTTTACGTGACTTAAACGGAGCTGTAAGTTGCGCTCTGATAACTCAAAGAAGGGATCCTTGGTTGCTTTGGTTAGCTGAGGAGAGCCCTTGCTCCCCTCACCCTCCCATGCATCAATGAGAACACGACTATCAACATCGACATCTTTCCTACAGTCTTATAAAATAGTGGGAAGAGCTTTCAAAGCGTTGACCAATGGTAGCATCTCTTTAGCAGAAATATTGAGTTCTTTTTGTTGTTGATCCCAATAGTCTCTAAATTCCTTGTCGCCAAAAGGCAAATGAAGGACACAGCCCTACCCATAGCCGGGAGCATCCGTAGACAAGGACAGACCAACATGCTTCTCGTCTCTCCAGGGAACACAACCCTCCTATGAGTCCAATAACCGCCAATAAGAAAGTTCTTCTCGCAAACAAGGCGAAAGCCCTACTTGACCACTTGCTGAAGCATGCGCAATGGCAGAACTCATGACCCTTATGAATAATTTCGCCGCAGGGATTGCCAGCGAAAATGATATACATTTCCCTTGAAATCTTTGCAATGTCTTCATGTTTACATACTTTTTGCAAGCCAAAATTTGCTCCCGCAAAGCAGCCCAGGATACAATCTTCCTTTTAGGAACAAGAAATGACTGCTTCGTCGAATCCAACAAGAGACCCAAGTACTCCACTAAGGTAGTCGGAAATAACACAGATTTACTAATGCCAATGGTGTAGCCGAGATCCATCAAGAATGACAGGACACAGAAAATGGCCGCCAGCGCCGCTTTAAGTCTAAATTCAGGATGTCTATACGCACGGAATACCGACCAAGGACCGTGCGCCGTTTAGTCTATCATCGATATAGAGAGAACCAGGAATACCTTATATATGCTCCCAGATACCCCGACGCCGCGAGTCCTATATAGTGTGGTAAATGTATGGATAAATCTTCCATCCGAAAGGGAGCCTCGCACACACGAACCACAATCCTCCGAACTCGAAACCGACATAGGTCAGCATCACACTTTGTCATTAAGGAACCTTAATATACCTGGAAACATCCGCCAACTTGTCAAGTGAAAATGGCATGTCCTACATCCACAAATTCAAAAATCTAGCATCTAAACACAGTCTTGGCTTCGAAGGTTCCACCGTAAGCGATAAAACCAAGTAGGGAGGGGAATCAACGCCTACTTTTCCCCATACTCTGATGGCCCCGGTCGTAACACGCTTTAAAATCTCTTCCGAGACAAAACGCATAAATTTCGAGCAAGAAGCATGGTTACGAAACTGCTCCGATGGAGGAAAATCAGAGTCATAACTGGACCCTTTGAAAGCGCCTTTAAAATATTGGCAAAAATGTGTTATGTCTATTTTATTCTTGACCCAATGAAGAATCATTTCCGCGGACGGATGATCTTTAAGAACAATTTCCCAAGCCTCAGGGTTTCCACGAACTCCGCCAGCAATAAATTTCCCAGGGTCCGGTACACGCAAGCATTTTAAATTTTTCTCTGATAAAAAGATATCCTTTCAGGCACCGTTTGTAGCTCCCCCCTCCCCTCCCCCCCCCCCCCCCCCGTCCGATCGGGAACCCCATATACATCGACCCATGTTTAAACATCCCTGAGTTGCAAAATCCTCGAAACAGCCACTGTTGCATTCTTCAAAACGTGCCTTTTTAACAGGAGGACTCTAAAAGAACAAAAACAGAAAAAGAAAATTTGGCCCTTAAAACGACGTTCAAATGGGAGATGAGTAATGAGGTTACCGATCACGAGGGAGTATTTTCACACGCCTGAGATCAGTACGTCCACAAGCTACCGAGATATACGGTAAGCTCATGAGAGTTACTCGCCCTAATCAAGGAAACATCCGAAGAAAAAAAGAAAACAAAAAAACTAAAGTGAACGAATTAGAAACTTGGTCGTGACATAAAAAGAAAACATTGCGTGCACAAGCCATATCACAGCACCTTTAATTCAACTCTAGAAAGAATCAAAATGGCTAATGAAGTAATCAAGAGTGTGAACAGCTGTTCTAACGACTTGACTTTACTACTTCGATTGACCCCGATTTCCTGAAAGGAATCTCCCCTTCTTAGTAGGGGGTTCTAAGAACCCTCCAGGACCTTGGCGACGCATAAAGCAGGCACTCTGGTAATGCCCAAACTGATGGCAATGAAAACACTGAACCTGAGGAGGAGTGCGACCACCACAACCCCTCCAAGAAAAACGAGCAGGCCTTGAAACAGAAGACCTCATTGACTTATCCACTTTCGACATCATCTCCAGAACTTTCTCGTGGTCTTTATCGCCCAAGAGCACTTCAAGGTACCTTTTAACCTGATCATCCGGTACTCTGGACTTCTCTCTCATGGCTCTAAGACCCGCCTCGTAAGAGCCTGCTTTGGGGTGGTTTCACTCTTGAGCTACCATCCTGATGTCAAGGCCTTCTGAGACTCTTCTAGTTTCTTAACCCTTTCCAGGACTAATAATACCCTGAACATCCTACAAGTGGAGTAAAAAAGAAGAAGGCGAAAATAAAAACGGTTGTACCTCACCGCCATAAATCACCTAAGCGTATAGTCAATATTTCTGCTGGAACATTCTGCATACAACAACTGACCTCATGTCAATTTTCAAAATTTAACCTTTGGCCACACTCAC
>JAHPZR010024848.1:0-15737 GCA_019787425.1 Platygyra sinensis | reverse complement strand
TCATCTTTCAATGGTAAAATTTCAGAAAAAAATCAATGTTAGAAAATTTTCGCGCGAACGTCCTTAAGTGTCTGAAGTGTGTATTTCCCGAGTTCTAGTTCCTGCTGCTTTATTACATACACTGTCTTACCTCAACCATCTAAGGTACTCATGCAAACCTGTGCTAACACTCCAAAACTCAAGGATTCTCATGTAAAAAAAAAACTGCGTCAATTTTATACCTGTTAACACTACTAGCTTGGAGTCAACTGACTAGGCAAGAAGTCGTATGTATCAGTTAAGACACGCGCGAGACGCGATGCACGTTTCGTGATCGTCTCGAGGTTCCTCAAGAAATAGTACTCACACCATTTTCACCTCTATACTGATAAATTCAAATCGTTCTTACCTGAGGACGTCTTCTCTTTTTCGTCTTTCTTTGTTTTTGTCTCCATCATTTCTCGCTTAAGGCGTTTATACTCAGCACGAGAAGAAGGAATCTTGGATCCAGAATCACCTAGCTGTTTGCTAAAGGAAAACATTACTATATCATTCAGGCTTTTACACAGTTTAAAGAACAATAAGACCTTATCACATGGAAGCCTAATGGTTTGTCCAAGGATTTCTTGCAACTACTTTTTTTGCTACATATTTTTATAAATTTATTCAGCATGCAGATTAATATTATTTTGTGGTGGAAAATAAAAAGATATTGCAAAGATCTTCACTGGATGGATATAAATAACTTTAAAACCCCAAGCTTCGTTCACCTACAACTGTAGACTGCTTAGATCTCAAAGCACAATGTACCACACATGCAGAGAATGAGTCTTGAACCAGGAAGAGGAGGTGGGGGTTCAAGGTACACAACCTTGTTGGATTTTCTTTAAAAGACCCCTGGAACACTAAGTACTGCTGTCTTAAAAAAGGGAACAAGTGGAGGGGGTGCAGCGACACAACAGGAAAAAGGGATTGTTGAAGCTGCATAGAGAGATGAAGACATGAAGATGAAAAGATGAAGAGATGAAGCTAGGCTGACAAAGAGATGCTGGTTGAGGACAGCCAGGATGAAGGGCAAATGAATGGGGAACGGTCTCTGATAGAGAGCTGGCCTTCCATAACAAACAATCCCAAGATTGTTCATATATTTCTCAATTATGAAATAATAGAAGTGGATGGTTTACATGAAGAATCCTAAAGTTGCCTTAGGGGCAGGTTTTTACACCCTTTGAGTTGATCCTAGAGGTGAGCTACAAGAAAAACGATACATTAACACTTTGGCTACTTTTAAGAGACAAGTCAAGTCATATGCAGCCTTCACAAACAGGAAAGGGTAAATTTTCAGCTCTCTCAGTAGGGACATTTTCATCTGAAAACTCTAAAATATGACTTGTGGAAAAAGATATCGGTAACCTTCCTATCGAGGACAACTTTGCTTGACCTAGATGTGTCTTCTTGAATTATGGCCTAACACATTTGTATTCATCAATAAGGTCCCAAGTTTGGGCGCGTTTGAGTCTGTCTAGAGATATTTCTCCCTTTTAAAATCCCTAGCAGTTCATATTTTTAATGTAGAGTCTATGAACAGACTATAGTTGTTTACTAACCTCATAGCAGATTTTTCTTTTCTTTTAGTTTCATCATCATCGTCATCATCATTGGCCTTTCTTTTCTTTAATTTACTTCGCACTTTGTCTCGCATCTGTGCGTCAAAATCTTGTTCATAGATATTCTACAAATAAAATACAGTGCACTTTGAGAATAGTCCAGTGTTACTGTTACCCTATCCAAAACTGATGATTTCCCAGCGGATTCTTTTGTCAGCTTTCATAGTAAAATGGAATTTAAAGAATATTCTAGATGCTTTTTGGGCTTGCCACACAATCTTCCTCCACCAGATGATGAGCCCAGCCCAAAGAGCATCTGCGTAGGAGGCTACTTTCCTCAAGTATCATTTTTCCTCTCTTTATATTGTTCATGGAAAGATTGAACCCGTCAGGGTCAGTGTCCCCTTCTTGACACAATTTCCCACCTCCCACTTGACTAGCCCAAAGAGCATCTGTGTACGAGGCTACTTTCACAAAGTATCATCTTTCCTCTCGATTGTTCATGGAAAATGGAGCCCGTCAGTATCTCTGCACCTTCTTCACACAATTTTCCCCCTCCCATGTGGCAAGCCTAAAGAGCATCTGTGTAAGAAGCTACTTCTATCAAGTATAATCTTTTCTCTTTTACTACAATTTATTCTGTTCATGGAAAATTGAGGCCATTGGTGTCAATATCACCTCCTTAGAATTATCAGAATTTCTGTATAGGGAAAAACTGTGCCCTCGAGCTTGACAATGTTGGTGTTTGGTCAAATTTTCCTGAGGTACTGCAGTGTTTGTAATTTGTTTTTACAGTATTGTGGTGTTCAGAGCCCTCCATGTCCCACTTGGTTATGGATGCTCCTGAGCCACATTATTTTGAGACAAACATGCTCCAAACTCCAAAATGATAGCGGTGAAGATAATGAAAAAAAAGTTGGTTGAGTACGAATTGAGATGTTGTTTAGGGTATCCATCAACACTTGATTGCAGATGCCTTTAGTGCATAAGATCCATGGGATCTACTGTATAATATGCCGGTAGTTTGTATTTCAACAATAATTACTTTATTATTTTTTGTTTTTTTTTATGGAGAAAAATAATGTGGACAGGACTTACATCCTAAATCCGTGATGTCATGCACATGTTCCTTAAATTAAAGTACTGATGAGTACCAGTAAGCTTGCCATACTTTTCTCATGAAAAGAACCTGGACACTGGAATAAAGCTATGGCAGACATTTCAATCAAGTACTGCACCAGTTATTTAGCAAAAACAAGTTTACTGTTTCAGACAATGGGAGACAAAAAGTGTTGAGACACTTAGCAGTAAAATTTGATTTCTGAGCATCTTGGAAACATTTCCCACCCTTCCCCCCAAACAATGTTGATTTTTATATTTCTTAGACAGCACAAACCACAGCTCCTACACAACATTGAATTGGGGGGCCGGGGTATCAGAAAATTAACACTAGATGCAAAGAAGTGCTTTTCGAGATCAATATCAAAAAGTGTAATTTTTAAGTGTCTCAACTAATTTTGATGCCCATTGTAGGTCTGCAGTGTAGATACAATGAATGGAAGCTAGATCAATCTGCAGACAGTCCTAGGTCACTGGATCTGAAACCTGTGGAAAAGGGAATTTCTCATTTCAAACCGCAGTCACCCTCCCCTCTCTAGTGCATACCTCCTCATCACTGTCATCATCCGAGTCTGCAGGCTTGGCTTTATTCTTGTCCTAAACAAATACAAACATAGTGTCACTACATAGATCTGATCTACAAGGAAGTTAAAATTAGCGATAAGAACAAACAACTTCTCAGAGTTGTCATGACACCATTTTCGAGTTCAAAAGATAGGAAATATACTCCAAAGATTTCCAGAGATTTCCGAAGATTACCAAAGATTTTCCAAAATTCTTCCAAGGCCAGATGAACATTCTTGGACATTTTCTGAAAATTCCAGAAAATTCCAGGAGATTTCCGAAGATTGCCGAAGACTTTCAAGGAAGATCCAAAGGTGTTTTGATCCTACACCAACAAATTTAAGTACAATTTATTCCAGAATAAAATCAAACTGAAAAAAAAATTTCTCCTTCACTGATAGCAAATCAAAATTCATTACCAATCAATAATCTTTTAATAACTATTATAACATAGCTAGCAAAGCTGTGATAACAAACTTAATGCGTATGAGTGCATCAAAATCCAACTATGTTCAACAGATAAATTCATTCCACTGGCAATGGCTTTAGTTGTGCTGTGCATCGAGTTATGCATGCCCTTGAGAAGTCTGGAGAGCACTCAAGAAGCAAGAATTCATCGTGGCTGCACCTCAAGCAACTCTGATGCTTCCCTTGTGAGCTCCAAACTTCATGCATGCATTGTCACTTCATGATGCAGACTAGGCTATGAATCAGCTGTTAACTGAGATGCTTTGCCATTTGAAAAATGCTTTGCTTGTGTAAAGATTATATCCATTTCTACTGCCCTCTTGATTTTTTTTAATTTTTACTTTTATTATTCTCTCAAACATTATTCTACAATACACTAAAGATACTTCAGTACAATATAATGTATGTTAGTCCATTATAGGGTTACCCCTCCCTTGTCTTAAAGTTAAGCCTTGGGGTTGACTGGCTCATAGCTGCCGGGTCTTATCCTGGTTTCTGTAGCATGAAGTGGCTAGGAGTATTTCTACTTCACCCCGAATTGGATGCTAGTCCATAGCAGGTCACTCCCCTGCAATTTGTAAGGTTTCCTCAACAATTCACCAGCACCCATTTACACTCCTGGGTGGAGAGTGGCGCTGTGAGAGTTAAGTGTCTTGCCCAAGAATTGGCCAGTGCTCAAACCCGGACTGCTTGATCCAGGGATGAGTGTGCATCCTGGTCTTAAACCGGTCTTAAATTTGCTGGTAACTCTCTTGTAGGCCTTGGTCATGGACAGTGGTACTACAAAAGCAAAGTGTCTTGCCCAAGCACAGAATGTAATGACCCCAGTCAGGGATCAAACCTCCCACCAACTCTGACAGGAAGAAACAAAAAAGCGTATCTACAAACATTGAAGACATGGTTTGTAATCCTGATTTCTAGTTTATTGTTACATTTCCTTTGCTATAAAAAAAGGACTTTAAAAGTACCAAACTATTAACATAACATTAGCTCTAGTAATACCATTACAAATGTATTGCTCTTGTGCCTTTCAGGTATGAAAATTTACAAAAGATACACAAGACTGAATAATTCCAAAAAAAAAATTAGGATCAAAATTCTTATTTTAAAAGCAGTTAAAACACAAAGTACAAATAATTTGTCATCATTATTCAGTTACAGGGACAATGCAGTGCAGAACATAAGGACCCAAGGTGTCCACACAGGGTCAAACAAAATATAGTACGTCCTGTGAGATGGGGTTATTTTAGCCATGAGATGACCCACCTTTGATCAAATGTATTGGACAACCCTCAACTTTCTCACTCCAATAAGGCCAATAAGGAAGGGCAGAGGGAGGCAAAAATGAGAGGAAGAGCTTCGCCCTAAGCGCAATGCCACCATTTACTCATCTCTGATTACACACTGGTAAATTAGATCTCTGAAACCTTAAAACGTTTTGATAAACTAAAAGAATTATTGTTTAACACAACAGCATGCTAATAAAGTAACCATAAGGGACCCCACGAGACCAAATCTGACCAAAACAAACAAACGCTAAGGTCAGTGTTTAGCCATTTAACTTACATTTGCGTGTCATCTAGAGCCTAGAAAATAAATCCCAGCAATAAAAGTGGTAGGGCTATCCTGCCCCTTCGCAGTCCCTGACCATTGGTCCAATGTACTATGTATAGTAAAAAAAATCTTAGCTGTGTCTCAATAGTCACAATAAAGATCGATAATTTATTGGTAGATAATAAAAGCTAATGAGTCATGTCTCTCATCTGCAGATGTTCATGGTTTATTATACACTATAGACTGACTGAAGTGTTAACAACAAGCTTAAATAATGTAACAAAAAGATTTTGTGAAACATCAGGTATACCATACTCACTGAATACAACACTGAGATGCTGAAAGATTACCAGATGGCAAAACGTTACATGATCCTTAGCCAGTTTAACTACCTTAAACAACTCCTCTTTCTGCTCTCCTGCATACTCACTGATAGAGTTTTTGACAAATTCTACCACCAGATGCCCAGGTACGGCATTACTTAAATTAAACTGTGAGTGTGTTTCCAGGGCATCATACAGTTTTAATGTCAGTAACGTCATTGGAGTCTGATGAGTTATTGGGCTCAAGTAATAATCACTTAATGGTATGTTACATTGTTTGATATAATCTGGCACATCAGGAATGGCACGGGTTTGTAATGATGCCCTTATATCTTCAATAGTTTGCCTTTCTTCCAATGTTAGAATCTCTTTGAAATGCTTCTGTGTTGCAACACCAACCACCTTTAATTTACCATTGACCCAGCACAGTACTGGGCCACCTGAATTGCCAGAGTTGAGTGCGCAATTCAGTACAATCATTGAATGACCTGCCAAGGTTCTCTTGGAACCAGAGACATTGCCACTCACAAAGAGAGCTGTTTCTTCAGTGTGACTCATGGGATAACCAAAAGCAAAAATTGACATGCCTGGTAATACTGACTGGTTAGATAATTGCAATGGACAAATTCCACACTGCTCTAGATCAAGATCTGGACAATATAGTAATGCCAAATTTTTTATTTTTTTTATTTTTTATTTTTTTTTATTTTACAATGTGAGGCACTTACACTACTAACGATACTACACTCTACTTACAATACAACACTCTACTTACAGTACTTATTTACAATGTGAGGTGCTTACTCTGCTAGCAGTGCAATACTCTACTACATATACACATACTTTTACGTACCTACTATATACAGGGGTGGGGCGGGGGGGTGTGGGGAGGGGGTGTAAAGTAAATTTCTATGACACGAGCTTCTAACTCAAAAAGGACAAAAAAAAAATTCAATTAAATATTTTCTCCACTGATTCATTTTCTTACATCACATGAGCAACCTTGCAAGGCAGACCCTCAATCGCTGCACTGGAAACATTAATCGCTGCATTGGAAATGCAATTTTATGCCTCTCATCCTCATCTAAATAGGTTTCAATAACATGCTTATTGGTGATGATAAAATGACTATGAATGACAAATCCAGAGCCATGCTCAATTTCAATATTTCTGGTGGCTCACATACTCTCTTTGAATACTTGCCCTTTTCTCATCAACCTTATGGTTAATTTTATCACATTCTGGTCCCCCTTTACTTGCATACTTAAATGCATGAAGAAATGTTTTGGTATCAAAACGATTGAAATGGAATGGATTGAAATGCAAATTTAATTAACTGAGTTTCAATTAATTAAACTTCATTTATGATTGAAATGGAATGGATTGAAATGCAAATTTAATTAACTGAGTTTCAATTAATTAAACTTCATTTATGATTGAAATGGAATGGATTGAAATGCAAATTTAATTAACTGAGTTTCAATTAATTAAACTTCATTTATGATTGAAATGGAATGGATTGAAATGCAAATTTAATTAACTGAGTTTCAATTAATTAAACTTCATTTATGATTGAAATGGAATGGATTGAAATGCAAATTTAATTAACTGAGTTTCAATTAATTAAACTTCATTTATTGCATTTTTAATATCCCTAATGTCATAAGTCTGGCCACATTTATCTATCTCCTTCTTGGAAAATATTTCCGTGTCATTTACAAGGGTGCCTGCAAAGCAATCTCTCACTCGGCGCTCTGCTTCACTCCTGGTATATTCAGGTAATTCACTAACTTCATGATTTCTGGCTTTCTGATACTCTTCCTTCAAGTCAGCCCTGTGTTTATCAATTAACTTCTTCAATTCATCAGCTCCAGGCCCTTCTTTCGGATATTTTTGAAAGTTCTTTCCATCAAATCTTAGAAGTACTGTGTGAATGCCAAAAATATCATAACTCTGAGTTGTATCTGGCGACATCCATAATTTATCCTTACTGATTTGCAGTTTGATAGGAGAATATCATGATGAGACCATTGAAGGCCATAATAACATTCCTCCAAGCAATTCAGAGCTCCATGTGCCGAATATTTACATTTAGAAGCGCTTCTCTCACATTTCCCCCGGCCTTGACAGCTTCAGCATATTCTTGTTCCAAAGAAGCTCTTTTTGCCTCACATTTCTCCCTCATTCCATCCCAGTAAACAAACGCCTTATAAATATCTTCAATGTTGTACAAGTCTTTAGGTTTGTCACCAGGTTCTTTAGGTGTGTCATCAAGGGTCTGCTGATCTTCTGCAAAGTTTCCTGCAAAGTTTTCCAGCAAAGCCATCCCTCACTCGGGCGTTTGTGCAAACAAACCCAAGAAGATCTGAGTCGACTATCTGGGTCAAGAAATGGCTTCCTCGAGCTCCCTTCAATTCTCGATCACCTCCCTCTGTTTAACAGACCTCCCGGTCTCTTCTGTATGGGGTACCTCCTGCAATGCATTTCCTTTCATCAAACTGCAAATCAGTAAGGATAAATTATGGATGTCGCCAGATACAACTCAGAGTTATGATATTTTTGGCATTCACACAGTACTTCTAAGATTTGATGGAAAGAACTTTCAAAAATATCCGAAAGAAGGGCCTGGAGCTGATGAATTGAAGAAGTTAATTGATAAACACAGGGCTGACTTGAAGGAAGAGTATCAGAAAGCCAGAAATCATGAAGTTAGTGAATTACCTGAATATACCAGGAGTGAAGCAGAGCGCCGAGTGAGAGATTGCTTTGCAGGCACCCTTGTAAATGACACGGAAATATTTTCCAAGAAGGAGATAGATAAATGTGGCCAGACTTATGACATTAGGGATATTAAAAATGCAATAAATGAAGTTTAATTAATTGAAACTCAGTTAATTAAATTTGCATTTCAATCCATTCCATTTCAATCATAAATGAAGTTTAATTAATTGAAACTCAGTTAATTAAATTTGCATTTCAATCCATTCCATTTCAATCATAAATGAAGTTTAATTAATTGAAACTCAGTTAATTAAATTTGCATTTCAATCCATTCCATTTCAATCATAAATGAAGTTTAATTAATTGAAACTCAGTTAATTAAATTTGCATTTCAATCCATTCCATTTCAATCATAAATGAAGTTTAATTAATTGAAACTCAGTTAATTAAATTTGCATTTCAATCCATTCCATTTCAAATCGTTTTGATACCAAAACATTTCTTCATGCATTTAAGTATGCAAAGTAAAGGGGGACCAGAATGTGATAAAATTAACCATAAGGTTGATGAGAAAAGGGCAAGTATTCAAAGAGAGTATGTGAAGCCACCAGAAATATTGAAATTGAGCATGGCTCTGGATTTGTCATTCATAGTCATTTTATCATCACCAATAAGCATGTTATTGAAACCTATTTAGATGAGGATGAGAGGCATAAAATTTGCATTTCCAATGCAGCGATTAATGTTTCCAGTGCAGCGATTGAGGGTCCTGCCTTGCAAGGTTGCTCATGTGATGTAAGAAAATGAATCAGTGGAGAAAATATTTTAATTGAATTTTTTTGTTGTCCTTTTTGAGTTAGAAGCTCGTGTCATAGAAATTTACTTTACACCCCCTCCCCAACCCCCCCGCCCCACCCCTGTATATAGTAGGTACGTAAAAGTATGTGTATATGTAGTAGAGTATTGCACTGCTAGCAGAGTAAGCACCTCACATTGTAAATAAGTACTGTAAGTAGAGTGTTGTATTGTAAGTAGAGTGTAGTATCGTTAGTAGTGTAAGTGCCTCACATTGTAAAATAAAAAAAAATAAAAAATAAAAAAAATAAAAAATTTGGCATTACTATATTGTCCAGATCTTGATCTAGAGCAGTGTGGAATTTGTCCATTGCAATTATCTAACCAGTCAGTATTACCAGGCATGTCAATTTTTGCTTTTGGTTATCCCATGAGTCACACTGAAGAAACAGCTCTCTTTGTGAGTGGCAATGTCTCTGGTTCCAAGAGAACCTTGGCAGGTCATTCAATGATTGTACTGAATTGCGCACTCAACTCTGGCAATTCAGGTGGCCCAGTACTGTGCTGGGTCAATGGTAAATTAAAGGTGGTTGGTGTTGCAACACAGAAGCATTTCAAAGAGATTCTAACATTGGAAGAAAGGCAAAACTATTGAAGATATAAGGGCATCATTACAAACCCGTGCCATTCCTGATGTGCCAGATTATATCAAACAATGTAACATACCATTAAGTGATTATTACTTGAGCCCAATAACTCATCAGACTCCAATGACGTTACTGACATTAAAACTGTATGATGCCCTGGAAACACACTCACAGTTTAATTTAAGTAATGCCGTACCTGGGCATCTGGTGGTAGAATTTGTCAAAAACTCTATCAGTGAGTATGCAGGAGAGCAGAAAGAGGAGTTGTTTAAGGTAGTTAAACTGGCTAAGGATCATGTAAACGTTTTGCCATCTGGTAATCTTTCAGCATCTCAGTGTTGTATTCAGTGAGTATGGTATACCTGATGTTTCACAAAATCTTTTTGTTACATTATTTAAGCTTGTTGTTAACACTTCAGTCAGTCTATAGTGTATAATAAACCATGAACATCTGCAGATGAGAGACATGACTCATTAGCTTTTATTATCTACCAATAAATTATCGATCTTTATTGTGACTATTGAGACACAGCTAAGATTTTTTTTACTATACATATACATTGGACCAATGGTCAGGGACTGCGAAGGGGCAGGATAGCCCTACCACTTTTATTGCTGGGATTTATTTTCTAGGCTCTAGATGACACGCAAATGTAAGTTAAATGGCTAAACACTGACCTTAGCGTTTGTTTGTTTTGGTCAGATTTGGTCTCGTGGGGTCCCTTATGGTTACTTTATTAGCATGCTGTTGTGTTAAACAATAATTCTTTTAGTTTATCAAAACGTTTTAAGGTTTCAGAGATCTAATTTACCAGTGTGTAATCAGAGATGAGTAAATGGTGGCATTGCGCTTAGGGCGAAGCTCTTCCTCTCATTTTTGCCTCCCTCTGCCCTTCCTTATTGGCCTTATTGGAGTGAGAAAGTTGAGGGTTGTCCAATACATTTGATCAAAGGTGGGTCATCTCATGGCTAAAATAACCCCATCTCACAGGACGTACTATATTTTGTTTGACCCTGTGTGGACACCTTGGGTCCTTATGTTCTGCACTGCATTGTCCCTGTAACTGAATAATGATGACAAATTATTTGTACTTTGTGTTTTAACTGCTTTTAAAATAAGAATTTTGATCCTAATTTTTTTTTTGGAATTATTCAGTCTTGTGTATCTTTTGTAAATTTTCATACCTGAAAGGCACAAGAGCAATACATTTGTAATGGTATTACTAGAGCTAATGTTATGTTAATAGTTTGGTACTTTTAAAGTCCTTTTTTTATAGCAAAGGAAATGTAACAATAAACTAGAAATCAGGATTACAAACCATGTCTTCAATGTTTGTAGATACGCTTTTTTGTTTCTTCCTGTCAGAGTTGGTGGGAGGTTTGATCCCTGACTGGGGTCATTACATTCTGTGCTTGGGCAAGACACTTTGCTTTTGTAGTACCACTGTCCATGACCAAGGCCTACAAGAGAGTTACCAGCAAATTTAAGACCGGTTTAAGACCAGGATGCACACTCATCCCTGGATCAAGCAGTCCGGGTTTGAGCACTGGCCAATTCTTGGGCAAGACACTTAACTCTCACAGCGCCACTCTCCACCCAGGAGTGTAAATGGGTGCTGGTGAATTGTTGAGGAAACCTTACAAATTGCAGGGGAGTGACCTGCTATGGACTAGCATCCAATTCGGGGTGAAGTAGAAATACTCCTAGCCACTTCATGCTACAGAAACCAGGATAAGACCCGGCAGCTATGAGCCAGTCAACCCCAAGGCTTAACTTTAAGACAAGGGAGGGGTAACCCTATAATGGACTAACATACATTATATTGTACTGAAGTATCTTTAGTGTATTGTAGAATAATGTTTGAGAGAATAATAAAAGTAAAAATTAAAAAAAATCAAGAGGGCAGTAGAAATGGATATAATCTTTACACAAGCAAAGCATTTTTCAAATGGCAAAGCATCTCAGTTAACAGCTGATTCATAGCCTAGTCTGCATCATGAAGTGACAATGCATGCATGAAGTTTGGAGCTCACAAGGGAAGCATCAGAGTTGCTTGAGGTGCAGCCACGATGAATTCTTGCTTCTTGAGTGCTCTCCAGACTTCTCAAGGGCATGCATAACTCGATGCACAGCACAACTAAAGCCATTGCCAGTGGAATGAATTTATCTGTTGAACATAGTTGGATTTTGATGCACTCATACGCATTAAGTTTGTTATCACAGCTTTGCTAGCTATGTTATAATAGTTATTAAAAGATTATTGATTGGTAATGAATTTTGATTTGCTATCAGTGAAGGAGAAATTTTTTTTTCAGTTTGATTTTATTCTGGAATAAATTGTACTTAAATTTGTTGGTGTAGGATCAAAACACCTTTGGATCTTCCTTGAAAGTCTTCGGCAATCTTCGGAAATCTCCTGGAATTTTCTGGAATTTTCAGAAAATGTCCAAGAATGTTCATCTGGCCTTTGGAAGAATTTTGGAAAATCTTTGGTAATCTTCGGAAATCTCTGGAAATCTTTGGAGTATATTTCCTATCTTTTGAACTCGAAAATGGTGTCATGACAACTCTGAGAAGTTGTTTGTTCTTATCGCTAATTTTAACTTCCTTGTAGATCAGATCTATGTAGTGACACTATGTTTGTATTTGTTTAGGACAAGAATAAAGCCAAGCCTGCAGACTCGGATGATGACAGTGATGAGGAGGTATGCACTAGAGAGGGGAGGGTGACTGCGGTTTGAAATGAGAAATTCCCTTTTCCACAGGTTTCAGATCCAGTGACCTAGGACTGTCTGCAGATTGATCTAGCTTCCATTCATTGTATCTACACTGCAGACCTACAATGGGCATCAAAATTAGTTGAGACACTTAAAAATTACACTTTTTGATATTGATCTCGAAAAGCACTTCTTTGCATCTAGTGTTAATTTTCTGATACCCCGGCCCCCCAATTCAATGTTGTGTAGGAGCTGTGGTTTGTGCTGTCTAAGAAATATAAAAATCAACATTGTTTGGGGGGAAGGGTGGGAAATGTTTCCAAGATGCTCAGAAATCAAATTTTACTGCTAAGTGTCTCAACACTTTTTGTCTCCCATTGTCTGAAACAGTAAACTTGTTTTTGCTAAAATAACTGGTGCAGTACTTGATTGAAATGTCTGCCATAGCTTTATTCCAGTGTCCAGGTTCTTTTCATGAGAAAAGTATGGCAAGCTTACTGGTACTCATCAGTACTTTAATTTAAGGAACATGTGCATGACATCACGGATTTAGGATGTAAGTCCTGTCCACATTATTTTTCTCCATAAAAAAAAACAAAAAATAATAAAGTAATTATTGTTGAAATACAAACTACCGGCATATTATACAGTAGATCCCATGGATCTTATGCACTAAAGGCATCTGCAATCAAGTGTTGATGGATACCCTAAACAACATCTCAATTCGTACTCAACCAACTTTTTTTTCATTATCTTCACCGCTATCATTTTGGAGTTTGGAGCATGTTTGTCTCAAAATAATGTGGCTCAGGAGCATCCATAACCAAGTGGGACATGGAGGGCTCTGAACACCACAATACTGTAAAAACAAATTACAAACACTGCAGTACCTCAGGAAAATTTGACCAAACACCAACATTGTCAAGCTCGAGGGCACAGTTTTTCCCTATACAGAAATTCTGATAATTCTAAGGAGGTGATATTGACACCAATGGCCTCAATTTTCCATGAACAGAATAAATTGTAGTAAAAGAGAAAAGATTATACTTGATAGAAGTAGCTTCTTACACAGATGCTCTTTAGGCTTGCCACATGGGAGGGGGAAAATTGTGTGAAGAAGGTGCAGAGATACTGACGGGCTCCATTTTCCATGAACAATCGAGAGGAAAGATGATACTTTGTGAAAGTAGCCTCGTACACAGATGCTCTTTGGGCTAGTCAAGTGGGAGGTGGGAAATTGTGTCAAGAAGGGGACACTGACCCTGACGGGTTCAATCTTTCCATGAACAATATAAAGAGAGGAAAAATGATACTTGAGGAAAGTAGCCTCCTACGCAGATGCTCTTTGGGCTGGGCTCATCATCTGGTGGAGGAAGATTGTGTGGCAAGCCCAAAAAGCATCTAGAATATTCTTTAAATTCCATTTTACTATGAAAGCTGACAAAAGAATCCGCTGGGAAATCATCAGTTTTGGATAGGGTAACAGTAACACTGGACTATTCTCAAAGTGCACTGTATTTTATTTGTAGAATATCTATGAACAAGATTTTGACGCACAGATGCGAGACAAAGTGCGAAGTAAATTAAAGAAAAGAAAGGCCAATGATGATGACGATGATGATGAAACTAAAAGAAAAGAAAAATCTGCTATGAGGTTAGTAAACAACTATAGTCTGTTCATAGACTCTACATTAAAAATATGAACTGCTAGGGATTTTAAAAGGGAGAAATATCTCTAGACAGACTCAAACGCGCCCAAACTTGGGACCTTATTGATGAATACAAATGTGTTAGGCCATAATTCAAGAAGACACATCTAGGTCAAGCAAAGTTGTCCTCGATAGGAAGGTTACCGATATCTTTTTCCACAAGTCATATTTTAGAGTTTTCAGATGAAAATGTCCCTACTGAGAGAGCTGAAAATTTACCCTTTCCTGTTTGTGAAGGCTGCATATGACTTGACTTGTCTCTTAAAAGTAGCCAAAGTGTTAATGTATCGTTTTTCTTGTAGCTCACCTCTAGGATCAACTCAAAGGGTGTAAAAACCTGCCCCTAAGGCAACTTTAGGATTCTTCATGTAAACCATCCACTTCTATTATTTCATAATTGAGAAATATATGAACAATCTTGGGATTGTTTGTTATGGAAGGCCAGCTCTCTATCAGAGACCGTTCCCCATTCATTTGCCCTTCATCCTGGCTGTCCTCAACCAGCATCTCTTTGTCAGCCTAGCTTCATCTCTTCATCTTTTCATCTTCATGTCTTCATCTCTCTATGCAGCTTCAACAATCCCTTTTTCCTGTTGTGTCGCTGCACCCCCTCCACTTGTTCCCTTTTTTAAGACAGCAGTACTTAGTGTTCCAGGGGTCTTTTAAAGAAAATCCAACAAGGTTGTGTACCTTGAACCCCCACCTCCTCTTCCTGGTTCAAGACTCATTCTCTGCATGTGTGGTACATTGTGCTTTGAGATCTAAGCAGTCTACAGTTGTAGGTGAACGAAGCTTGGGGTTTTAAAGTTATTTATATCCATCCAGTGAAGATCTTTGCAATATCTTTTTATTTTCCACCACAAAATAATATTAATCTGCATGCTGAATAAATTTATAAAAATATGTAGCAAAAAAAGTAGTTGCAAGAAATCCTTGGACAAACCATTAGGCTTCCATGTGATAAGGTCTTATTGTTCTTTAAACTGTGTAAAAGCCTGAATGATATAGTAATGTTTTCCTTTAGCAAACAGCTAGGTGATTCTGGATCCAAGATTCCTTCTTCTCGTGCTGAGTATAAACGCCTTAAGCGAGAAATGATGGAGACAAAAACAAAGAAAGACGAAAAAGAGAAGACGTCCTCAGGTAAGAACGATTTGAATTTATCAGTATAGAGGTGAAAATGGTGTGAGTACTATTTCTTGAGGAACCTCGAGACGATCACGAAACGTGCATCGCGTCTCGCGCGTGTCTTAACTGATACATACGACTTCTTGCCTAGTCAGTTGACTCCAAGCTAGTAGTGTTAACAGGTATAAAATTGACGCAGTTTTTTTTTTACATGAGAATCCTTGAGTTTTGGAGTGTTAGCACAGGTTTGCATGAGTACCTTAGATGGTTGAGGTAAGACAGTGTATGTAATAAAGCAGCAGGAACTAGAACTCGGGAAATACACACTTCAGACACTTAAGGACGTTCGCGCGAAAATTTTCTAACATTGATTTTTTTCTGAAAATTTTACCATTGAAAGATGAT